>OZ038508.1:88730437-88770437 GCA_964036315.1 Acanthosepion esculentum | reverse complement strand
TAGTTTTCATAAATCTTCTACACGTGTTTCTGGTTTCACGACCTTCTTCAAGCAAAAAGTAAATATTTCCACATATTATAAAAATGTATCACTACCACGCAAAAAAATTCATTTTTATAATATGTGGAAATATCTACTCTTTGCTTGAAGAAGGTAACAAAACCAGAAACCCATGTAGCAGAATTATGGAAATAGAGTATAATATATATTTTAAAATAAAAAATCTATATTTCAACCAAAAACGTTTGAGGTTTATCTTCTTCTTAATATATATATATATATATATATATATATATATATATATATATATATATATATATATAAACTGAACATAGAAGTCAAATTTGTTTATATCGCAAATAAGCGATATAAACAAATTTTTACTACATTAATAAAAAAACACCGAATAAAATAAAAATAAATAAATATATAAGATAAAAAAAAGACAAAAAAATAAAAAATAAAAATAAATACAAACGAGCAAAACAATTTAACCTAAATAAACAAATAAACAAATAGACGACTTCCGGTAAAATAACCTGACAAAATAGACTACCCACAATGTACCACTGATCCGTATATATAAATAGCCGAGAAAAATAACAGCACTCGTGGCCTGACGATTGCAGCTAGCATGAAACTGACTGTCACCTCTAAGTGTTGACTTCTATGTTCACTTTTATATTTACACACGCTCTATCTCTGATAATGAGCACTTTATCCCATAAATTAGCACATCTTAAGACTATATTTCTTCATATATATATATATATATATATATATATATATATATATATATATATATATATATATATATATATATATATATTATGACATTCGTAGACAGTACTTTTTCGTTGTATCACAGCTTCTCAGTGCGACTAGACATCCGAATGCCTCAAGCCAGGACCGAAACCCGACCGATTTGGTGTCAGTCGGAGTTTCCACCTCTAAGCTATCATCACTCGGCAGAGAGAAACAGCTAATTCTAGCGTATTGTTTTTTCAAACCCGAATAGTGACCTTATGACATTAATTTGGGGTTATATCAAGAATGAAATATTAATTTAAAATTAAAAGGGGAATATTTCTTTGCTTTAATATTTTCAATTTGCCTTTGCATATATTTTTTGTTTGCTTAATATTATTTTTTGCCATGTCCTTTTCTTTTCTTTTTGTTGCTTGTTGCAAACTTTAACAGTTCTGTTTTGTTCGACAGTTCTGTCATTTCTTTTGCATCTGACCATGGCTACTCACTCTACACACATTAACTCGGCTTTGTGTCTAGTTCGTTCGAGTGGAACCCGGGAATATACAGAGTTTTCAGCACACACACAGACACACACTTTGAGCTTTATATATAAGATTGATAAAAATGTCACAAGCCATTTAAAAATTTTGTTAGTAAGAGAAAATAAACGCAAAATAAAGTACGTAGGTATTTAAATATATTTGGGAGTTATAAGGATCAGAAGAGGCCACTTACCCTCACATGGCTGAGCGTAAAACTTTTGTGCAATCTCCTGTAAGGCTGAATAGCTAGCCAACGTATAAACGCCGCGGATCGGATCGCTTGCAATGGACTTAAGTTCATTGATGTCATATTTGCCCGCATCGCCCACACCAATGGCATAGACATTAATATCGAGTTGATGAAGTTTTTCAGCTTCTGCCTTGGTGGCCTCACGGTCGATGGATTGACCGTCAGTCACTACAATAACAGCAATTGGACCTTTTCGATTTTCTGTCTGGATACGGAGTTGAGATCGAACGAGCTTTAAGGCTTTTGCTGTATATGTATTACCGGTTCGATGAATAAATTTAGAAATTGCCTCTTTCATCTGAGCAGGTTTCGAATAATGACCCAAAGGGAATTCAAGGTAGGCCTGGTCACTGAATGTTATGGCGCCTACACGGACTTGAGATATTCCATTTTCGACCTTGAAGCTATCAACAAGGTCAGTGACGAATTGGAGTTGTTTTTTATAATCCTCAAACCAGATGCTGCTTGAAGAGTCCAAAACAAATAGTATGTCGGTTGCTTTCTTGAGACAAGCTAGAAAAATGAGAAAAAAAAGTAAACGTAAATACCTTACAGGATTACCCCAGTTGTCTTCCAAGGAACTTCTGCAAACGACCGCTAGATAGCCTAGCCGACAGCAGTATAATATAAAAGGAAGCAAACTCACTTTTTCTATTTGTTTTTTTCTCTCTTTACCTACATGTCGACGGATACGCAGGTGGTATCAGAACGGCTTAGAACGAGAAAAAAGCGAGTCGAGTCCGTACTGCAGCTGAGTTCTTTACATTCACCATCGCCAAATGTCTTCCATAAACTGAATAACTCTCTATGGGCTCACTAGCTATGATTGGCAACCAGTCTAGGCTCTGTACTGAAAACCGTAGCTATCGACAAAATAATGGTGTTCACAAGAACTCTATTATATCGACTGTGGTACGACTGCATGGATATATTATTATTACTTACAGGATGCCGTACAGACAAGACGTGTCTCGTTTCCGTTTGGGATAACTTCTTAATCTCTTGCTTATCACTTGTCGCATTGTACATAACAGTTTATAAATACCCTAAGGATTATAACTCTACCAGACCAAGAAGGAACTCTTAGCTTCTCCAACATAAATCTTTCAATATCTTTAATTATTTTGCAGTGAGATTCATCATGTACAATGCCCGTGAGCCACTCGAGGTAGAGTGTTACATAGGAAAATAACGGTTAACCATAGATTTTAAAAGGTTAAGATTGTAGTGAGCTGGAAAATACCTTCTTGCGAAGAAGCTGCTCGAGGGGAACTAATATCGCAGCAATCTATCCAAAATTTAATCTTCCAAAATTTAAATGCAATGTCAATCACTATCTACTGCCCTGATTGCCCTTTTCTCTTTCTATTCATTACTAATGTTTCTGCTCCTAATTCTTCCACACCCGGCAACCCTTTGTGTGTATTAATGGCTTTTACTATCTTGTATGTGGGGTGGGGACTGATAGCGATTAAAAAACGACGTTTGACGAAACCAGGTTTTTTTACTGTATCGTGCGAGACAATTTTTCTCTATGGAATCTATCTTACATATCTATAAGTCTACCATTCGTCCATGCTTAGAATATTGATGCAACATATGGTCCAGTATCCTGCTATTTACAGGGTGGGGTCCCGTTCCATACAGGGTGAGACAGACGTACATTTTTGAAACAGTTATTATTTACAAAAACGTCTGTCTTTTCTGCCTCACCGTATATCTAGAGCTTCTTGATAAAATCTAAAGAAGAATTAGCAATATTATTGGTCCTGATGTGTCACCTCGGCTTCAGTCATTTTTCACACTACAGTAAGGTTGCCTCCCTGTGCCTTTTCTATGAATACTTTAATGGTAATTGTTCAGATGAGCTCTTCGGTATGGGGTTTAGATTTTATTTTAAAAACTGCCGTCTGAAGTTATTAGGCAAAACCAAACAATCACATTTTGCTTTAATAAAAAGGTAATAAAATCATAAAAAATTGATCAACACCTATAATAGAACGAATAACAAACACGTATGGTAAGTGTTTGAATCCTTTACATTTTAATATAGTCACCCCTTTTCTCATTAACAGCTAGTAATTTATTAGTCATTGGTTTTGCTATTTTTTTTACTTCAGTCGTTTTAGTTTCCAACATGGTAGTTGTCATTGCTTCCCATAAGTCTGCTTTGCCCGTGTATATTGTTTGCCACCTTCATATAATTTCATCTTCACAATTGACAATAGATTTTCGTTTTCAGATCAGGACTTGATGGTGGCCATTAAATTATCTTCTCTCCTGTAAATCTTTTATTCTCAAAGAATTCCCTGGAAAGCATAGTGTTGTGGTAGGATCCACCTAATTTGCATAGTGGAGTACCGACCATATAAATATGGTTGGTACCGGGAAGAGAGGGGAGGAATCAGGAGATTCAACCAGAGACTCTGCCCGACCGCGACGCAATCAACACATTCTCCAGGAACGGTCTTCCCAGGAATATACAAAAGACTATATGTAAATATTGTGTACACTTTCTTGTTTCAATACATTTTGTTCTAAGTACATTTTGTGTTGCATTATTATTCCATGCATTAGTCAAGTTTCAACACATAGATACATGACAAGGAGTATTGCTATGCATAAATACATATTTCACTATGAAACTGCGAGACTGAGACTTGTACCAAACAAAGACAGTCTTGTTCATAAAATCGTAATAGCGGTGTTCAGATTAATTGCTTCATCGAATTTGAATGGTCCAATAATGGTTTGGCCGACAATTCCATTCTATATCATAACACTACCAGCCCCTTGTTGCCTTCTTTTCGCCATAGGAACGCCTGAATGGGATAAAATCCATCCTTTGGCTCATCCAGCAGGTTTATCAAATGTCACTCGAGATTCGGCCCGTGAAAATTACTTTAGAAGAGTCAATTTTTCTTTATTTCTTGGCCCAATTTTGACATTTTAAAATATTTGCTTTAGCGAGTGGAGGTTGCCGATGAGATATTTATTACAGATCCCAATTCACGAAGTATTTTACACCTTTCGTCTTTCTTGACTCCTTCGATTCCAGCATTTTCAAAGATTTGAGCGCTGGCCAAATTTGGTTGTTTCGACCTAAACTCGCTTTAGTTTACGTTCATCTTGAGGAAGCAAGGTTAAAGCCTTTTCTTTTGTTTCAAGTTCTAAACATTTATTTTCAACAGTCTTCTTTATCCTTTGATGATCTCTGCAAAGCTCCTTTGATATCCCCAATGAGGATATGTTCCCTCACTCAATAACTTTGTCATTTTCTTTTTTTCAGCATTTGTTAAAACCTTCCCTTTACCCATGTTTCAGTATAGAATAAGGACAAAAAAAAGCTTTTATTAGTTTCCAAAGGTCTTCAGCTAATATTAATTTAACCTGCATAATAACTTCAGTCACTACATTTTCGTAAATTCCAAATATCTAAAAAACTAAGAATTAAAAATGTCAGAAAATTTAATTAGATATTTTATTAAGAGTGAAAATGGACGAGTTAAAATTTGACAAATATTAGTTCAGAACTTTCTGAGTGATTGAGGTTTATTCAAATTGAATAAAAACTTCAGATAGGCTGTGCACTCCGATTTTAGAAAATCCTAACGGTGGTACAGAGAAGCAAGGAGACACATAGGCATAAGTTCTTGATCAGGAAACGTCAGTAAATTCCAGCTCAAATAGGCAGGGATCATGCAGATACTACACTCTGATCTTAGGTAGGAAATTGTGTCAGTTTTACATGTAAATAAGTAGAAGAAATTTACGAACACTTACTTGAAGCGGGTTTTGCTTGAATAACAGTCTGTAAAATTTAAAACAAATATAAATTTAGAGTGTTAAAAAAGTAGAAATTACATGCCAGTAACTTTCGCAACATTTTATATCATTTTACATGCACAGACACACACGCGCGTCCGCGCACACACACACACACACACACACACACATATATATATATATATATATATAACGATATATAATTTTGTTTAATTTTATATATCAACAAACAGTATTTAGAAAAATATGACGACCTGGAAAGTTTATTGCGATGCTTTTCATCCGTTAGGATTTCATTGGACTGGACTTTGATTGATGACGTTGTCACATCTACACATGTGCACGAAGAATTTCGACAAAATAGAAGCTAAAAAACCAGCTCTATTTCATCCTCAACACCATATATATATATATATATATATATATATGTGCATGTATGAGTATAAACATATATATATATGTGTGTGTGTATATGTGTATGGGTGTGTATATATATGGATATATTTGTGTGTATATATGTGTGTGTACATGTGTACGGATGTGTGTATATGTGTGTGTATATGTATGGATATATAGAATTTAAAAAAAAAGGACTTACAGGTCTGTTATTAATGTTTTACCCCATTTTCTCCCTTAATATTCTCCATTTGGAATTGTGAGTTTAAAATTCTTTCCAATATGGAGGAAATTTTTTTAAATTGATAATTTAATTCTGAATTTAAGTGTATTACCCTTTAATAATCATTATTGATGATAAAATATTTTTGATAATTGAATGCTAAAGTCATCACCTAATATTATTTTAAATAATTTTTTTAGGGAATTCTAAGTACACACCTATATATATATATATATGTGTGTGTGTGTGTAAGTATGCGTAAGCATTTAAAAAGATATATGTAGGTATTAATACATGAAATTACCCGTGTATATCGGTACATGTTTACCTGTATGAGTGACTGCACATGTAAAAGAACGTATGTATATGTGAAACTTGCATGGATGTGTTTAGAACAAGATCTCTAAAATTACCTTCAAATATCACTCCATATTAACTTAAAAACTAAATTTTAAGTAAGAGAAATTACCAATCTGAAAATAGTCGCAAATTAAATTCATGAATAAAATTCAAACTGAGAGAGATATCATCTTAATAATCAATTACAACTAGAAGTAAACTTATATTTTAAATTAAAATTTTAGTGTTTTAATGTAAATTCTATGAATATTTTTCTAATCGACTATTTCATATTAAATCCCCAAAATTTTTGTAATAAAGTTTAAAAAAACAAAACAAAAAACTTAAATCGCTAACAAACATCAAATTAAATTCCTTATAGACTGTTTAAACATTCAAATTTATATCAAACATTATAATATTTATGAACTCTCAAAGTAAAGCAAAACAACAGCGTCTATTTCGGGCTTTTCATCCAAAGAAAGTTAATGACACTTTCTCTCATGACTTCTTTCTCTCTTTTTCTCTTTGTCTTTTTTCTCCTCTCCCCACTTCTATATCAATATATAACTTCCGTTAAGTTAACCGATTTAATGTGTCAATGTCTGGATTTCCTCAAACAATTTAAATTTGAGAGCATGGAAATTTTACATCTAACTCAATCATGTCTCTCTCCCTCCTCACTTCCCCACTTCGTTAATTACCACATGCTTAGTACTGCCCGTCATAAATGTGTAAATTTCTTTTCATTTTTCGTTTCAACCTTTGGAAGTAAAGTCTGATGATCCGCGGTCCTCTAAAAGGGCTGTGGTGAAATAATTTATTACAAGGAACCTTAAAGTGGTCTGTTTTTATTTTTATTTAAATTATTAGCTCTGATTTACATTGAGCTCTCTGGATTTTATCCTCCTTGGGTCTACCCATACGGATTACCTAGTTTTTCGTAAACTATATATATATATATATATATATATATATATATATATAAGAAAAACAAATTAAAAACTTTTATATACCAACGTATTTCTTTCCTTGACGAACTTTATCAAACGTAAATAAGGAGATTTTATTTCGTAACTTGTATTTATACACAGAAGAATAATGAAGGATAAAATATTCTTAAAGCTTGCTGTCTAAGGAAACGTAGACTATGGAAGACCCTAAGTGAAATAATTTATTGACTAATAAACGAAAGTTTCTAAATATTGTTGAATTTTTATTTTATTTTATTTCATTTTTTAATGTAATTATTATTTATTTGTATTTTTTAATTTTGTCTAGTTAATCAAATATTCATTACCTGTATTTCTTAATGTTTGAAAATATCTATCAATTAATCTAAGTTCTTTGCTTAATATCATAGATGTCAACTATTAGGCACTTAGGAAAGGGCTGAACCATGTATGGGTTAAATAGAAAGAATTGCATCTGTAAAAATTATTGTTATCTCAAAATTGTAAATGCAATATTCACTCGCTAAAAAATATTTTTTTTTACAATCCCAAATAAGTTTCGGCTTTAAATAAAAAGGTTGATAATCCGTAAAAATGAAATCAGTCTGAGAAACTACATCTTTTTACCTCAATACTCTTCTTAATCTGTGAGGAAATTGTCTTGCATTCAAAGGTTACGATGTAATATCCACTTACATCGTATTTCAGAATTCAGAATTGTCATCATTTGTTTTTCTACTCAAAAGAAAGAAAAAATGAACATTCCTGAAGCGCTGAAGAGGTGACGAAATTATGGCAACATCTGGAAAAAACCAGCCTCGTTTTATCTTCGCAGTATGGCGCCATGTTTGATGTTCCGCTTCATACGTACATATTCATTCATCTGGCGGGAAACACAATTTGATCAACACAAGTAAATACTCTTTCACAGGCAGCATATATATATATATATATATATATATATATATATATATATATATATATATATATATATATATATAAAAAAGAAAAACAGACCACTTTAAGGCCCCATGTAATAATTTATTTCACCATAGCCCTTTTAAAGGACGCTGGATCATCAGACTACACTTCCAAAAGGTGAAAAGAAAAATGAAATGAACATTTACACTTTTGACGGGTAGTATTAAGTTTATGTAATTTAACAGAGAGTGTAATGAGGAGTGGTGTGAGAGACATGATCGAGTTTAGAGAGGGTTTATTTTAATATTTCTATCTATCATACTTAGTATTAGGGGAGGAGGAACCAGACATTGACCTATTTAATCGGTTAACTTAACGGAAGTGATATATTGAAAGGGAAGGGGGAGAAGAGAGAAAAAAAGAAAAAGAAAAAAAGAAAGAAAAAAGGAGGAAGTAAAGAGAAAGAAGGGGGAAGTAAAGAGAAAGAAGCTGTAATTAGGCTTTACGAAGAGAGGAGGAGTGGAAATTTTTAGCAATTTATGTAAAAAGAGAGATTTTAATGTTTGATAGTAATTTAACTTTTTAAAATCACCGAAGAAATTAATTTGAAGTTCGCTAGCACTTTAAATATTTAACTCTTTTACAAATAATTTAGGGATTTAATATGAATTAAATAGTATATATATATATATATATATATATATATATATATATATATATATATAGGATTTATATTACAATGAATCATTCATACAAAAAGTAAATTAGTAAAGTTAATGATATAAAATGGCGAAATCCCTACGCTAACTAAAGATGCATTAACTAACTAATCACTCGATGAATGTTAGGATCCTTGTTTTTTTAAATTATAAACTTTATTAGGTTTTCTTTAAATGTGCAAGTACATTCGACAGGCTCTCCGGTCATCATCAGGCATGTAAACTATTTTGTTTTTGGTAAAATTCAGTTAGAATCCGAGACAAAAAATATAATGCAAATCGAAATATTTTTTTTTTCTTAAAGGTGTTATTGATAATGGATACAAACTTCTGGAGCGTGCAGTCGGAACGCTGAGGTTGAAGTTTTTCTTAAATTGCTATATTTGTAAAAAAACGCACTCACTTAGTGTGCGTCTTTTATTTTTAACAAATATAGCAATTTAAGAATTTTTTTGTTGTAGAAATTTATCAGTCAACGTGGCATGAACTAAATAGTTCAATAAGTAGAGTAATGTCTTAGCTACATCTTTAAAATTTAGCGAAGGGATTTCGCCATTTTATATCATTAACTTTACTAATTTACTTATTGTATGAATGATTCATTGTAAGATAAATTGAACTCCACAACATATTTGATATCTATCTATCTATCTATCTATCTATCTATCTATCTATCTATCTATCTATCTATCTATCTATATATAACATATATATAACATATATATATATATATCAAATATATATAACTAATATATATATAAATAGATATTTATATATATATAAAACAATTATATTATTATATATATATATATATAAAACAAATATTATTATTATATTTTTTATTATAACAGATTATAATAAAAACATTTAGAAATGTTTTTAGTATAATCTCTTATAATAAAAATATATAATAACTAAACGACCTGTGATCCGTTGGGTCAACTTTGTTGGGTTTACTGTTTACATTTAGTTTCCTGAAGAGTTTGTGAAGATAGAGACATTTTAAAAATACATTTATTTGCAGTTATTGAATTTGCTTTTTGAAGAAAGTTGAACAATAAGAGGTTGGAATGTCAGATTCAAAGTGTTGGTATTCGATACAATAACACAAAATATTGTTTACAGAGTTTTATTTAGTAATAAGATATATTGCTCTACTTTGTACTGAGCACTTTTTAAAAAGTAAGGGCTACGAAGAGTGGATTTTTACTCCAAATACAAATAAAGTTATATGTTTTTAAAATTGCACACGAACTTTATGGACACCCTGTATATGTATACACAAGTATAGGATTGGTGTATACGGAATAAATTCCAATAACCAACAAATACTATTCTTAAAAGTGTGCTCAATACAGAGTAGAGCAAATATAATTATTTATTCGAAAATTATAACATAAATATGTTATAAAATCACTACAAAAATAGCCCTTTTGTTTCAACACTTCTGGTGTCTTATCAAGTGATGATGTTGAATGTAGAATAAAGGGTTTCTACCTTTATTCGTTATATATATATATATATATATATATATATATATATATATATATATATATATATATATACTTAAAAATATATATATATATATACTTTAAAAAAATATTTTCTGTTTGTACGTTATTTTTATAGATACAAATATTTAAGTAAATGGTCTGTTTATAATAAACAGTAATAACAACATTTACGAGAAATTTAATAGAAAATAAGTGTCCTCTGGCAGGAATCGAACCTGTATCCTACACGAAGGAGACATATTTTCTATGAATTTTCTCGGACATTCAGGTCGGTAAATGTTGTTAATACTCTTTATTATAAACAGATCATTTACTTCAATTTTTTATGGATAAAATAACGTATAAACAGAAGGTATAATAAAAAATAATTATCAGACTTAGTGTATTTCGTTATATATATATATATATATATATATATATATATATATATGAGTTGGAGATCAAATATAGATCAAATATGGATCCGAATCTGACGAAATGGTATGATAAAGAACAAATAGGAAATGTTTGTCAATCGAACATGTATCATGTTTGAATTGACCAATGAAAATCAGATAAAACAACGATAAAAATACCAGAATTCTCTGAAGCTTTATTTAAAGCGAAACATGTTAGATTTATAAACTTTTACCATTTATTATTTATCTTATATATATATATATATATATATATATATATATATATATAAGAAAAGTCTAAAATGCCAACCAACCTCGCAACTCCGGGTTTCGAGCGTGAGGTTTCCTAAGGCAAGTGGAAGGATATATATATATATATATATATATATATATATATATATATATATATATATATATATATATATATATATATATATATTACGCCATTCATTAACGTATATCTGCATGTTCTCGCTAGAGTCTCTTTTATGTAGATTAACATATTTCTTTTTTTTCGTGTCGACACAAAGCAAATGTGTAGAAAAATGGTAACTTACCATTAAAAGGCCAAAAAAGCACACACTGCCCAAGATATGTTTGTCCATCTTTGATGTTGTAAATGAATAGCAGATAGCAGCAGGAATTCTTCAAGAAAAAAGAATCTCCAGCCGAAGCAGGTAAGCAATGATGAACCACAAGAAGGAAAGACATGTTTATATAGATAAGAAAAAGCGTTTCTAAAACTGTGTGGTTAGCCATAGAGAGATGCATACTCTTTCTCTCACTTTGCATCACACCGGAAAATTTCGTAAAGACAGAACATTAAAGAAGAAGGCGGATCATTGTGTGCAGAAGATGGTATCGCCAGTTTCCGGCATGCGTGACGTAATAACCAACAATGATTGGATGAAACTGAGTCTACATCATTTTAAAATGTCTTTGTTGTAGTATTGAATATTATTTGTAGATAAATTAACTTATAACCGGACCTATGTCGCAGAAAAGCCTGCGTAGGATGTAAGTGATTTGAATATCACATCGATTTTTTGTATTTCCTGCCTTCTTTTCAGCTTTTCTTCGCCACACATTGGCATAATTCGACCAGGAAGTTATCCCAGACATCGAATTGCGGGTTCTTGTAAACTACGACGAAGACACGAAGCGTTACGACATAGATAATGTGTTTATGCATGCTGGTACCAAGAAATGTAGGATGAGGGGTAAAAAATAAATAACAAGGGGGACATACTTTATTGGGGTTATTGCCCCGAGGATCAATTACACGGTGTTGTCTGCATAAGCAACCATTTTGTGGCGGTGCTAAGTAAGAGAAATCATTGACTGGAATCAGAGTGAATAATGGTCCATCTTCCCACCCGTTTCTCTGCTGACAAAGAACGCGTTCTTTGTTTCCATAAAAGGACCGTAAATTAAGTGACGCTAAAATGAAACAAATGTTGATTCTAGAATTAAACAATTCGTGGCTAATCCTTTTCGATATGAATCAACATTTTACAGGATAAATCAGTTACTAAGTTAAAACTGTTTATAAAGTCACTCCAAGAAGAGAATTACGAAGAAACGGATCCTGTGGAGAGCCGCCAACGCAAGTAATTTCTCCTACTTCATTATATTGGTCCATCACGTCAATGGCCAATATTGTAATTGAGCTTGAACTTCTCCACTTTGTGTTGCGTCTCTTCAAAACCTGGGCGAGC
Source organism: Acanthosepion esculentum (assembly GCA_964036315.1). NCBI lineage: Eukaryota > Metazoa > Mollusca > Cephalopoda > Sepiida > Sepiidae > Acanthosepion > Acanthosepion esculentum. The sequence continues at coordinate 88,757,928 of OZ038508.1, read as the reverse complement.
ATGGCTCTCCACGACATCTTATCCCTTTGTAACTCTTAGTAAAGTTTGTTTTTTCATTATACCTCCTCCTAACTATTCTACCATCTTTGGGTAGGTTAATTACTGTCTCCCTTTGTCTCTTGCCTTCGGTGTCTTGTGGGTGTCAAATTCACAAAGCCCTCTTTCCTCTTTTTGTTGTCCCAGAAATTTCAAATGTCTCTTCCTGACTACAAGTGTTATTTATTTTCCGGATTCCTTAAAACTTCCAAGTTGCTTATATGCTCCTTCCGTAGTATTCTCAGCAGCCTTCTGTAGAACGACATTGTTCAGTATCCACCGCTATGTAGGGAGATTGATTCGAACGAATTTTCCCTATTCCTTAATATTTTGCTTAGCTTTTGGAAGGCATCTTTCGCTATCCCAATGGTCTTTCGGTGTCGCACTTTCTTCCCTATATTTCAATGTCTGTACTTGTTTGATTTTGGTATCTCCAGTTATTAGTTTGCCTGTTGGATAGTTCCGTTCTGCTAACAACCACGTATTTTGTGGTCAACTTTTGGAAAGTATATTTCGACATACCAATGCGCCAACGTGGATCTTTAAGCATATGCTTCATTTTGACATCTCCAATTCCTAGCTCGAAGCTTAGGCTTTTTCTCTTACTGACGATCATACATTCTATCTTTTTAGAATTGATAGTTAGTCCTTTCTTCTCGCTTTCCTTTACTACCTTATGTAGGAGATCCTTCAGTTTTCTTACTGTTTATCAACACAGTTAAGATTGTGCCCACTGATAATAAATCCTGGTAAAATAATCCATATTTTTTGCTTTAAACGGCAGTCTGGAAAAATGACATCTGACATGATAGTGCGTTCGAAGCAGAGATGTGTCACTGAATTCTTTTATGCGGAGCCTTTATACTGAGCATTCATACTCGCCGTATATCCGGATTTGTCACTTTCTGATTTTCACTTATTCAGGTTCATGAAAGATGGACAACAAGTAAAGGAACTCATAATTAACCCCGTTGTTACGAGGTTAGGGGTCATAGACAAACAAAAGAATGAAACAAAACAAGATAGAAATATTTATTCTATGAGGAACAGCTTTCGTGTGGAGAAAGTTCCAAGGAATTTTCTTAAGAGTCTCTGTAAATAATGACGGTAAACGTGAATTTACTTTGCCAGTGAATCAGCGAACACGCGAGGTGTACTGCCTGCGCCATGTTATATCGCAATATCGGTCAGAACTGAAGAACTAGTTTTACAAGCAATAAAATTAGCATCAAAGTTCTACACGGAATTTATTTTGGGATCCAAATATAAAATCCGAACGTTTGCCCGTATCTTTCTGGCGTTATCTGAACAGCATACCAAGTGAAACAATCTTCTCCATGAGCCACACTTGCAATTTCAGTCGTTATATCTCACAGGGATTACTTTCTCAGGAAATATGTGTATGCTTTTTCGAGCGTGATGTATAGTTTATTTTAACAAAATCTATGTAATAATACTATAGTCCTTGCTTTGAATTTTGCTGCCAGATCTAGTTTTGCGTTCCTGTTATATATTTAGAGATTCTTGATAAAATCCAAAGAAGAATCTGCAATGTTATTGGTTCAGACATGGCATCTCGGCTCCAGCCTCTTTCCCACTGCCGTAATGTAGCTTCCCTGTGTCTTATAAATACATTCATTCTTGGTACAAAGACTTTATGAATTTAAAGGCAGTACTAGATTGGCGGCAAGGTCTCATCAGTTGAAAGCTAAAACGGCTAGATGCTACAGAAAGTTCAATGTTAACAATTTTTTCTCTCGCAGAAATCGCTTGTGGAATTCTCTCCTGGCTTCTTGCTTCCTAGTCAACTTTCATCTTCAAAAATTTAAATGCAATGTCAATCGTTATCTTCTGTTTACTAAAATCTTGTTCTTTTAAATGTTCGGGTTTCCCGCGTTAAAACCGACCTTGTGTCACATCCCGTCTCATTGAGGAGACCAGGGTAAAAACCCTACAGGGTCGATTCCTGTTTGAGGCACATTCTTTCTTTTGTGGGACTTCTCAATCTGAGCCGATTATTATTAAAATGGACTGTTTAAGAAATTACGACTATTAAGGAGAGAGGACAATAAAGGAACAAGAATTAAGAAGCTAGAAGATAACGATTGACATTGCATTTAAATTTTTGAAGATCAAAGGCAATAAAGCCACTAGGACGCAAGGGGGTTACTGAGTGTTAGAGAGTATGAAAAAAACTATTATTAAGCAGAGAGGACAATAAAAGAACAAGAATTAAGAAGACAGAAGATAACGATTGACATTGCATTTAAATTTTTGCAGGTAAATGTTGCCCGGAAAGCATGGAGCTGGAAGGAAGATCCACAAGCAAGAAGTGCGAAAAAATAAATTGTTATCATAGAATTTACGGCTACATCTAGCCAATTCAACTGTAAATTGATGAGATCTTGACGCCAGTCGAGTAGAGTGGTTAAAACTATGAAGTCTAGGTACCATAGCGAATATCCCATCCAAACAATTACCATGAAAGTATTTATAGGAAAGACACAGCGATAACCATACAGCGGTAGGTAAATGTCTGAAGCCGAGGTCCCAGATTAGGACCAATAATATTGCTGGTTCTTCTTTAAATTTTATCAAGGAGCTCATGGTGAAGAAAGGGCACCGAACCTTATGTGATATTCTAAGAATGGTTGAATGTAGACTTTAAATAGATTATGGCGAAACAGTGAATCTACTTCAATAAAGTTTTTCCATATATATATATATATATATATATATATATATATATATATATATATATATATTATATATATATATTTTGTAGAATCACTTATATGCGGGATACCTCATATCCGGAATCTCCCTTATATCCGGAGTGACTCATATCCGGAGTCCCGCATATCCGGACATGATTTTGATGTGTATATTTGAACTACTTGGGTGATATTTAACTGATTTGAGATTTCTGTCTTTCAGGAAATTTACTTTGGATAATTGCTTATGCTTATTTCACCCTACTGGCTTGTATTGGTGCAAAAGATGAGGGGGGTGGGGGATAAGAGGAAAATAAAAACTTTAGAGTTATTGTAAAAAATGGAAATTTTAATAAGACTAGATGCTGGTATATATATATACATATATATATATATATACGCATACACACATACATATACAAACACATATACATATATACATAAACATGTAGACACATGCATAAAAAAGGAAAAAGAAATAAGCATACATAGACCAACTTATTTCTTATTTCTTTTTCCTTTTTTATGCATGTGTCTACATGTTGATGTATATATGTATATGTGTTTGTATATGTATGTGTGTATGCGTATATATATATATGTATATATATATATATATATATATACGTATATATTTTTGTGAATATGTATGTTTGTATGTGTGTATGTATGTATGTATATGTATGTGTGTAGATATATATGTGTGTATATATATGTATGTATGTGTGTATATCTATGTGTAGTTGCGTATGTATGTGTGTATATATATGTACTAGCGGATGTGTATATGCATTTTTATATTCATATCGTTTTAATTTACGTTTGTTTAATTTTTCATGTATACACTTGTATTTGTAAATGTCTATGTATATATTTAGTTTATATGCATATATGTATACGTGCTTATGTATGTACATCTAGATGTGTATGTATGTATGTGTGTGCTTGTATATAGTTGCATCTTTATATATATTTCTTCACTTGCTTTATTTACTTTTCTGCGTCGACGTATGGGTCAATATATTTATGTGCTTATCTATGTGTATGTTTATGTGCGTAGGTCTGTATATGCGTACCTATTATGCATATATGTGTGTATGCGGGTGCATGTATTGATTTATATGCGGATGTGTGAGTGTACAATTATATGTGGAGGTGGTTATTTACTTTTGTCTGTAATGTGTCGAAAACTATATGTTTTTAAAAATGTATATATATATATATATATATATATATATATATATATATATATATATATATTTTGTATGTGTGTGTATATATCTAAATACGTCTGAGCGCTTAACATGCGTGTGTTCGAATGATTTCGCGTGAGAGGCGACTAACATGTTGAAATGAAACTAAAGTGTATACATTTCTGTCTGGGATTCTGAACATCCCTTTCAACATAATTTCAATGAAAATACAAATTAAATAGCATATATATCTTTTATTTTTATTTTTATATTTTTTCTCCTTGGTAATTCTACAATTTAAAACTTAATAGTGATTTGATTTAGATTTCTAAATAGGTAATTTTAATTTTTTACTTTTAATTTTAATTTCAAATTTTATAAATCTTTTAATATCTATGATAACCTTGCTTAGTTGTCAAATTTTTCGAATCACCCTATACTTGTATTTTGATTGGTCACTCTAGCTTATGTAACAGCGTTTACTCCTAGCTAAGGATCGTTGATTAATTTGAAACTTTTAAAACCATTTATTCTATATTCTATATCATCACTTGACAAGACACAAGAAGTGTTGAAACAAAATGGCTACTTTTGTCGTGATTTTATAACATATTTATGTTGTAATATTCAAATAAATAATTATATCTGCTCTACTCTGTATTGAGCACTCTTTAAAGAATATTAATTGTTGGTTATTGGATTTCACTCCGTATATACCAATCCTAAACTTGGGTATATATATATATATATATATATATATATATATATATATATATATATATATAAATATATATATATATATATATATATATATATATATTATTGTCATCCACAGACAGACTGTTTCGCTGTATCACAGCTCATCAGTGTGGCTAGAGGTCCGGTTGCCTCTAGCTAGGAACGAAACACGACTGAATTGACTTCAGTCGGAAATTCTACCACTAAGCCGTCGGCGCACAGCAGGGATGAAGGTGAATTTTTAGGATATTTATTTTTAGATTTAGATAAACACACTGTGACTGACAGTGGCTCAATTCTGCCAAATAGTCTTGCTATATTAGCTTTAATAGCCATTGTTTACAAACCTACGTTTCATTCCCCCAGAGCTCAACCGAAATGAATTTTCCAGAAGCCAATATTATTGTCATCCACAGACAGACTGTTTCGCTCATCAGTGTGGCTAGACGTCCGGTTGCCTCTAGCTAGGATCGAAACCCGTCTGAATTGGCTTCAGTCGGAAATTATACCACTATATATATATATATATATATATATATATATATATATATATATATTGCGATTATAGGTAATTTGCTATCTCGACTTCACTCACGTTCGCAGTGACACGACGTGCAACCCACTTTCATAAATTCGCTGCCTGTAAACTCCTGCGTACTAGTGGCATTCCAGCCTTGCTTGGGGTGAAATGATTAACACAATTTAAATGCAACGTTAATCGCCATATTCTATCTTCTTGAATCCCGTTCATCTTTTATCCTTTCCTCAATCCTCCCTATACTCAGTCTTTTCTCTCACTTTCACTCGCTTTAACCCCCTGCGTACTAGTGGCATTCCCGCCTTGCTTGGGGTGAAATGATTAACACAATTTAAATGCAACGTTAATCGCCATCTTGTATCTTCTTGAATCCCGTTCATCTTTTATCCTTTCCTCAATCCTGCCTATACTCAGTCTTTTCTCTCACTTTCACTCGCTTTAACCCTTGCCTACTAGTGTCATTCCAGTCTTGCTTGGGGTGATATGATTAACAACATTTAAATGCAACGTTAATCGCCATATTCTATCTTCTTGAATCCCGTTCATCTTTTATCCTTTCCTCAATCCTGCCTATACTCAGTCTTTTCTCTCACTTTCACTCGCTTTAACCCTTGCCTACTAGTGTCATTCCAGTCTTGCTTGGGGTGATATGATTAACAACATTTAAATGCAACGTTAATCGCCATATTCTATCTTCTTGAATCCCGTTCATCTTTTATCCTTTCCTCAATCCTGCCTATACTCAGTCTTTTCTCTCACTTTCACTTGCAACGTTAATCGCCATTTTCTATCTTCTTGAATCCCGTTCATCTTTTATCCTTTCCTCAATCCTCCCTATACTCAGTCTTTTCTCTCACTTTCACTCGCTTTCACCCCCTGCGTACTAGCGGCATTCCCGCCTTGCTTGGGGTGAAATGATTAACACAATTTAAATGCAACGTTAATCGCCATTTTCTATCTTCTTGAATCCGGTTCATCTTTTATCCTTTCCTCAATCCTCCCTATACTCAGTCTTTTCTCTCACTTTCACTCGCTTTAACCCCCTGCGTACTAGTGGCATTCCCGCCTTGCTTGGGGTGAAATGATTAACACAATTTAAATGCAACGTTAATCGCCATTTTCTATCTTCTTGAATCCGGTTCATCTTTTATCCTTTCCTCAATCCTCCCTATACTCAGTCTTTTCTCTCACTTTCACTCGCTTTAACCCCCTGCGTACTAGTGGCATTCCCGCCTTGCTTGGGGTGAAATGATTAACACAATTTAAATGCAACGTTAATCGCCATTTTCTATCTTCTTGAATCCGGTTCATCTTTTATCCTTTCCTCAATCCTCCCTATACTCAGTCTTTTCTCTCACTTTCACTCGCTTTCACCCCCTGCGTACTAGCGGCATTCCCGCCTTGCTTGGGGTGAAATGATTAACACAATTTAAATGCAACGTTAATCGCCATTTTCTATCTTCTTGAATCCGGTTCATCTTTTATCCTTTCCTCAATCCTCCCTATACTCAGTCTTTTCTCTCACTTTCACTCGCTTTCACCCCCTGCGTACTAGCGGCATTCCCGCCTTGCTTGGGGTGAAATGATTAACACAATTTAAATGCAACGTTAATCGCCATTTTCTATCTTCTTGAATCCGGTTCATCTTTTATCCTTTCCTCAATCCTCCCTATACTCAGTCTTTTCTCTCACTTTCACTCGCTTTAACCCCCTGCGTACTAGTGGCATTCCCGCCTTGCTTGGGGTGAAATGATTAACACAATTTAAATGCAACGTTAATCGCCATTTTCTATCTTCTTGAATCCCGTTCATCTTTTATCCTTTCCTCAATCCTCCCTATACTCAGTCTTTTCTCTCACTTTCACTCGCTTTAACCCCCTGCGTACTAGTGGCATTCCCGCCTTGCTTGGGGTGAAATGATTAACACAATTTAAATGCAACGTTAATCGCCATTTTCTATCTTCTTGAATCCCGTTCATCTTTTATCCTTTCCTCAATCCTCCCTATACTCAGTCTTTTCTCTCACTTTCACTCGCTTTAACCCCCTGCGTACTAGTGGCATTCCCGCCTTGCTTGGGGTGAAATGATTAACACAATTTAAATGCAACGTTAATCGCCATTTTCTATCTTCTTGAATCCCGTTCATCTTTTATCCTTTCCTCAATCCTCCCTATACTCAGTCTTTTCTCTCACTTTCACACGCTTTAACCCCCTGCGTACTGGTGGCATTCCCGCCTTGCTTGGGGTGAAATGATTAACACAATTTAAATGCAACGTTAATCGCCATCTTCTATCTTCTTGAATCCCGTTAATCTTTTATCCTTTCCTCAATCCTCCCTATACTCAGTCTTTTCTCTCACTTTCACTCGCTTTAACCCCCTGCGTACTAGTGGCATTCCCGCCTTTCTTGGGGTGAAATGATTAACACAATTTAAATGCAACGTTAATCGCCATTTTCTATCTTATTGAATCCCGTTCATCTTTTATCCTTTCCTCAATCCTCCCTATACTCAGTCTTTTCTCTCACTTTCACTCGCTTTAACCCCCTGCGTACTAGTGGCATTCCCGCCTTTCTTGGGGTGAAATGATTAACACAATTTAAATGCAACGTTAATCGCCATTTTCTATCTTATTGAATCCCGTTCATCTTTTATCCTTTCCTCAATCCTCCCTATACTCAGTCTTTTCTCTCACTTTCACTCGCTTTAACCCCCTGCGTACTAGTGGCATTCCCGCCTTTCTTGGGGTGAAATGATTAACACAATTTAAATGCAACGTTAATCGCCATTTTCTATCTTCTTGAATCCCGTTCATCTTTTATCCTTTCCTCAATCCTCCCTATACTCAGTCTTTTCTCTCACTTTCACTCGCTTTAACCCCCTGCGTACTAGTGGCATTCCCGCCTTGCTTGGGGTGAAATGATTAACACAATTTAAATGCAACGTTAATCGCCATTTTCTATCTTCTTGAATCCCGTTCATCTTTTATCCTTTCCTCAATCCTCCCTATACTCAGTCTTTTCTCTCACTTTCACTCGCTTTAACCCCCTGCGTACTAGTGGCATTCCCGCCTTTCTTGGGGTGAAATGATTAACACAATTTAAATGCAACGTTAATCGCCATTTTCTATCTTATTGAATCCCGTTCATCTTTTATCCTTTCCTCAATCCTCCCTATACTCAGTCTTTTCTCTCACTTTCACTCGCTTTAACCCCCTGCGTACTAGTGGCATTCCCGCCTTTCTTGGGGTGAAATGATTAACACAATTTAAATGCAACGTTAATCGCCATTTTCTATCTTATTGAATCCCGTTCATCTTTTATCCTTTCCTCAATCCTCCCTATACTCAGTCTTTTCTCTCACTTTCACTCGCTTTAACCCCCTGCGTACTAGTGGCATTCCCGCCTTTCTTGGGGTGAAATGATTAACACAATTTAAATGCAACGTTAATCGCCATTTTCTATCTTCTTGAATCCCGTTCATCTTTTATCCTTTCCTCAATCCTCCCTATACTCAGTCTTTTCTCTCACTTTCACTCGCTTTAACCCCCTGCGTACTAGTGGCATTCCCGCCTTTCTTGGGGTGAAATGATTAACACAATTTAAATGCAACGTTAATCGCCATTTTCTATCTTATTGAATCCCGTTCATCTTTTATCCTTTCCTCAATCCTCCCTATACTCAGTCTTTTCTCTCACTTTCACTCGCTTTAACCCCCTGCGTACTAGTGGCATTCCCGCCTTTCTTGGGGTGAAATGATTAACACAATTTAAATGCAACGTTAATAGCCATTTTCTATCTTCTTGAATCCCGTTCATCTTTTATCCTTTCCTCAATCCTCCCTATACTCAGTCTTTTCTCTCACTTTCACACGCTTTAACCCCCTGCGTACTGGTGGCATTCCCGCCTTGCTTGGGGTGAAATGATTAACACAATTTAAATGCAACGTTAATCGCCATCTTCTATCTTCTTGAATCCCGTTAATCTTTTATCCTTTCCTCAATCCTCCCTATACTCAGTCTTTTCTCTCACTTTCACTCGCTTTAACCCCCTGCGTACTAGTGGCATTCCCGCCTTTCTTGGAGTGAAATGATTAACACAATTTAAATGCAACGTTAATCGCCATTTTCTATCTTATTGAATCCCGTTCATCTTTTATCCTTTCCTCAATCCTCCCTATACTCAGTCTTTTCTCTCACTTTCACTCGCTTTAACCCCCTGCGTACTAGTGGCATTCCCGCCTTTCTTGGGGTGAAATGATTAACACAATTTAAATGCAACGTTAATCGCCATTTTCTATCTTATTGAATCCCGTTCATCTTTTATCCTTTCCTCAATCCTCCCTATACTCAGTCTTTTCTCTCACTTTCACTCGCTTTAACCCCCTGCGTACTAGTGGCATTCCCGCCTTTCTTGGGGTGAAATGATTAACACAATTTAAATGCAACGTTAATCGCCATTTTCTATCTTCTTGAATCCCGTTCATCTTTTATCCTTTCCTCAATCCTTCCTATACTCAGTCTTTTCTCTCACTTTCACTCGCTTTAACCCCCTGCGTACTAGTGGCATTCCCGCCTTTCTTGGGGTGAAATGATTAACACAATTTAAATGCAACGTTAATCGCCATTTTCTATCTTATTGAATCCCGTTCATCTTTTATCCTTTCCTCAATCCTCCCTATACTCAGTCTTTTCTCTCACTTTCACTCGCTTTAACCCCCTGCGTACTAGTGGCATTCCCGCCTTGCTTGGGGTGAAATGATTAACACAATTTAAATGCAACGTTAATCGCCATCTTCTATCTTCTTGAATCCCGTTAATCTTTTATCCTTTCCTCAATCCTCCCTATACTCAGTCTTTTCGCTCACTTTCACTCGCTTTAACCCCCTGCGTACTAGTGGCATTCCCGCCTTTCTTGGGGTGAAATGATTAACACAATTTAAATGCAACGTTAATCGCCATCTTCTATCTTCTTGAATCCCGTTAATCTTTTATCCTTTCCTCAATCCTCCCTATACTCAGTCTTTTCGCTCACTTTCACTCGCTTTAACCCCCTGCGTACTAGTGGCATTCCCGCCTTTCTTGGGGTGAAATGATTAACACAATTTAAATGCAACGTTAATCGCCATTTTCTATCTTCTTGAATCCCGTTCATCTTTTATCCTTTCCTCAATCCTCCCTATACTCAGTCTTTTCTCTCACTTTCACTCGCTTTAACCCCCTGCGTACTAGTGGCATTCCCGCCTTACTTGGGGTGAAATGATTAACACAATTTAAATGCAACGTTAATCGCCATCTTGTATCTTCTTGAATCCCGTTCATCTTTTATCCTTTCCTCAATCCTCCCTATACTCAGTCTTTTCTCTCACTTTCACTCGCTTTAACCCCCTGCGTACTAGTGGCATTCCCGCCATGCTTGGGGTGAAATGATTAACAACATTTAAATGCAACGTCAATCGCCATCTTCTATCTTCTTGAATCCCGTTCATCTTTTATCCTTTCCTCAATCCTCCCTATACTCAGTCTTTTCTCTCACTTTCACTTGCTTTTACCCGTACTTACTATTCCAGTCTTGCTTGCGGTTATTCAGTTTATTCTCTTATTGTCTCGTCTTGCCTGAGGAGGAAGTGACGTAGGGCGTTTCTGGTTAGTCGCTTGCTATTTCAAGATCAGAATGGCAGTTTCTTATATGCCCGTTGTTGTGTGCTTGGTGTATATTTACCTGTTATATCAAGCGGCTTTCATTGGGAGTATGACTCTTTCCGCGTGTTGGATCCTAAGCAGGAAAAGGCGAGCATTCAGTTTGTTCTCTTTTTATCTAGACTTTCTTGAGGAGGAAGTGACGTAGGGCGTTTCTGATTGGTCGCTTGCTATTTCAAGATCAGCAGTAGCAGTTCTTTATATGTCCGATGGTGTGTGCTTGGTCTATATTTGCTTGAGGATCGCCTGCCCGAATAGGTATTGTTCCGGTAGGGACTCTAGGGTGAAGATGTATGATATTGAAAGACTCGAATCTTTTGATGACCCTAACCATAATTTCACTGATGAGGTGATCCTACGTTGGAGAGTATTCATAACAAATATAACCTATTCTACACTCTGCATAAATCTTCATTCATATCACGCACCACGTTCACCATAACCCTTTTAACAGTAACCCTCTTACTTGAATGGCTCTCAAGCCTTGTATCGAGTTTTTTCTAACTATTATATACGTATGTAATTATAATTTAGAGGATGAATTTACTACTTACTAACAATGAAAAACTGACCTCCCACTTTATGTCCAATATAATAATAATAATAATATTACTTTCCGCAAGATGTAAAAAAACAAATATGACAGAATATTTTGTTACATCCTTAAAATTATTTGAAGGTTTTCACACGGGAGATTTTAAATGTATTTTTTCAAATATTAAATTAATATATAATAGGGGTCAGTTTATTACTTACTTACAAAATAAAACAGAACCCCTACTTAATGTCCTATATAATAACATTAATAGTATTTTATCCACGTTGTCAAGAGTGACAACATATTTTGTTATTATTCAGAAGTGATGACAAGTGAAGTTTGAAGGTCAAGGTTCAATCATAAATGGCTACTTATTCCCATTATGGTCATTTACCATGATTACACCTTTCCCACATCTCTTTCATCGTAACCATTTTAAGAGTAACCCCCTACTTTGAGTAGGCCTCAAGTATTTTATTAGGCGAATTTTGGTAAACTTCATTTTAGCTGTAAATCTGTGCTAGCACGAAGTCACAAATCAGCGTGGCCGAGTGCTTGTTGATGAAATTGTTGATCACGCTAGATAACACGCTCTTTCCCAGTGACTGTAACCAAGGTCTGCTTGGCATAGTTGCAGTATAAACCACAGGTGGGCTCTCTGGGTGTTGAACAAACATAAAATGCGCTCTATTAGTCGGGTATCCTTGAATACGAGTGATCAGCTATATTCGGTTACTTACATAGTATGTATTTCACCAGGGCTAAATACGGTTTTCAATTCAGTCTTTTCTTCTCTGTGACTTTGTGTTAGTACACTCAACCGATGGCTCCCCAAGATGATTGTGCTAACACAAAGTCACAAGTCATTGTGACCGAGGGTTTGAGTGTACTGGCCTTGTTCAGACTATTGATCAAGCTAGATAATGCGTTCTCTCATAGAAACTGTAACTAACGTCTGCTCAGCATAGTTGCGGTATAAACCACAGTTGGGCTCTGTATTTTTTTAATAAACACAAATGTGCCTGAGCGAACGCCTGCAATAGGGATATTCTCGAAAACGAGTAGCCAGCTATACAGGTGAATTTTGGTGAAATAAAAACTAAGAAAAACACGTGTCGCGCAAATACTGAAAAGTTTTAAAACGAGATCGAAATTTTGATGAAATAGTTACGTATGGAAATTAATAAAATATTGAAACATGGTTAGAACGTTTGCATTCTGACCAGGAGACCCAAGTTCGAATCTCATGGTAGATTTGTCAGGAAGGAGACCTTGATGTTATCGTTATTGGACTGTAGGTGTAAATTGTTGCAATTTTTGTGTACTTGTATACTAGTGAGCAAACCAAAATGAGCTGACTCATTTTATAGTACACCCATAGAAGGTTAACCAATCAGAAGACTTAAAATATTCGATCCGATGTGTATAAAGGCAGCCATTTTGTTTTCTTTTTTGGAATATCCACTGCTAACCTGTCAGATGAAAGACCTGAAGAACTACGTTTTCCTACTCTCTCCAAATATCCACTGCCAACCTCTGATATGGAAGACCTTAAGAATTCCTGAATAGCTGCTACTAGATATTGGTGCTGTTACATTGAACTAATTACTTCCTTGTCGGATTGCTACATTCAAACTACATTAAACATGTATTACATAAATCACAGAATGCAGCACCTTTGGAAAGTGGCTGATTGTGAGTGAAATTGGGGGCCGTCGATAGCTGTGCTAGCACGAAGTCACAAGTCATCGTGACTGAGGGTTTCAATGTGCTGGCCTTGTTCAGATTGTTGATCACGCTAGATAACATGCTCTTTCCCAGAAACTGTAACTAACGTCTGCACAGCATAGTTGCAGTATAAACCACAGGTGGGTTCTGTGGGCGTTGAATAAACACAAATGCGCCTGTGCAAGCGTCTGCAATAGGGATTGGTTAGCCTCCCTAGTAGACGGTTATCCTCGAATACGAGTGGCCAGCTGAAAACCATACCACGGGTTGACCCACGCCTTGTGAGTGAAATTGGGTAGACAGAAACCTTGGGGGCCGTCGATAGCTGTGCTAGCACGAAGTTACAAGTCATCGTGGCCGAGGGCTTGAGCGTGATGGCCTTGTTCAGATCGATGATCACTCTAGATAACACTCTCTTTCCCAGAAACTGTAACCTAGATCTGCTCAGCATAGTTGCCGTATAAACCACAGGTGGGCTCTGTGGCTATTGAATAAACACAAATGCGCCAGAGCAAGCGTCTGCAATAGGGATTTCCTCAAATAGGAGTGGCCAGCTATACAGGTGAAGTTTGGTAAAATAAAGAAAAACACGTGACGTGCAAATACTGAAAAAGTTTGAAAACGAGATCGACATTTTGATGAAATACGTCTGGAAATTGCTAAACCATTTACGGCTCGCCCACTTCATGCAACAAACAAAACACACCATACAATAAAACAAAAACAGTTTTAATTTAATATCAAAATTTATTTTCTTTTAAAAAATACAAACAATAAAACAATCCTTGAGGCATTTGACGACTTGTGAGTTTTCAGTTGAAAATAAGATTAAGTTGCCTGCAACGTTAATCCTCTTTGGGGGCTGAATGCTTTTCACATATATACAGACAATATGACTCTTAATTTTGAGGTTTTTCTGCTCATATAAAATTAATTTACGAGTAATTTTACTATAAAGTAAGGCGGATTTTAAAAAAAATCGTTGCATTGTAAAAAGCCAATAATAACCATTTCCAAAATATCTTTTTGGGTAAATTTTAATGTTTATAAAATATTGCAAAATAAACTAGGCTCTGGTAGGATTCGAACCCACGTATTGTGAAAATTTTTTACTGAAAAAGTTTTAAAACGAGATCGAAATTTGGATGAAATAGTTACGCATGGAAATTGATAAAAATGTCATAAAATAAAAGTTTTGCATTGTAGTTGATATGTTAATATACATTCTTTGTCTAGGATATGAATCGATTTCGGATGGGTTTATTGTAGATTGATCTGAAGTGGAAAGGGCTGCGTTGAGCTTGGAGTAACAATTGGTGATATGAGGGCGAATTGAACATGTACTTGTGGTAGGGTTGACTGCTCATAGAGTAAAGCTGATCCGGTTGTGGCCATGCGCAGCGGCCGACATTGACCAAATATAGCTGGACGCCATTCTTTTTAAGCATTTTGATTTCCTTGGTCAGTTCTGGGGTGATGGTGGTGACGGACGGATCAACAAACAAAACGGCTACCTGGTTTTCAGTATGATCGCTGATGGCGTTCTGGGCAGAACGGGTGGACAAGACATGTCTCATTTTTCGGACGACATCGACCAGATCGGGCAGTTTACCGTCAGTAACGACGCTGTCTTTAATAATTGACGGGTCCTTGTCCATTAGAGATGTGATGGGGACGTTGAAACTGGTTGGGCAGTAGCCGTAGGAGACAATACCGAAGTGTCTATAGCCGGTGTATGGAAGGAGTGTGTTGATAAATTGGTGAATCATACCAGAGCGATAGGCTCCCATACCAACGAGGTCGTAACCGAACAGGATAATGCCTGCAAAAATAAGAAAAAGAAAATATTTTGTAAGTATTTTTAATGCGTTAACATACCTTTTTAAACGACAATTAGTAAGTAAGGAGATCTGGCTGCTAATACATTGTTTTTTTTTGTGTTAGCTTTCTTAAGGTATTTTTTATTTTTAATAATTTAACATTCAGAACTCTTTATTACTTGCAACAATAGATTTAATTGTATCGATAAGAAATCCTAATTTATTTATGGCGAAAATATACCAATGAAAGTATCAAATTATTTAAATATTTCCTTCTTTTTTTACGGGAGGGGTTAACTAGGACCCCCTCCCATACACACACGCATACACCTGTTTTGTAAGAATTGTTTATTAAGTTATAAAACTGTTACTCTTTTTAACAACAGTTACTATGTAGGGATATCAGGCTGCTGATACACTTTCCTTTTGTTTACGCTTTAGCGTTCTCTGTGTATCTTTTTACTAAAATAGTTAAAAACAGATAAACAGTGAAGATTACACATGCAAAAACCTTCAAAACTTCTAAAATGGTGTTTTCATATTTAAAAAAAAAATCGAGTTCACCCTAAGCAATCCAGTAAATCGACTATGACACAAAGGCTTGCTGGGTGTCGAATAATTAGAAAACAGAAACATTGCGAAGGGGAACAACAGAAGAGGAATAGATAGCGTTTGACATTGCATTTAGATTTTTGAAGACCAAATTCGACCGAAAAGCATAAAGCAAGAAGACAGTTTCACAAGCGAGAAGTGAGATAGAAGAAACTCTTAGCATAGAACTTACGGTTACATCTAACCGTTTCAATTGTAAAATGGTGAAACCTGACCGCCAATCTAGTACTGTGCTTTAAGTTCATAATGTCTAGGTACCACAGAGGAAAGTACATGAGAACAATTACCATGAAAATATTTATAGAAAAGGCACAAGGAAGCTACGTTGCGGTGGTGGGAAAGCAACTGATGCCGAGATGCAATATTAGGACCAATAACATTGCAGATTCTTCCTTGGATTTTATCAAGAATCTCTAAATATATATCAGGAGCACAAGATCATATCTTGCAGCAATATTCTAAGCAAGGTCGAATGGTAGACTTATAAATATCTAAGATAGGTTTTGGTGAGAAAAATTCTCTAAAACGTCACAGTGGACCAACTTTCCTAGAGGCAGACCTGAAAATTAGATGGAACTCGGAGGGACATCTAAATTGATGAGTTCACAAGGCCAGTCTAGTACTGCGCTTAAATTCATAAAGTCTAGGTACCACAGCAAAAAGCTCATTTTGAATGTATTTATAGAAAAAGGCACAGGGGGGCAACTTTATAAGCGGTGGGGAAGTGACTGAAGCCGAGCTGCCAGATCAGGACGAATAATATTGCTGATGCTTCTTTGGATTTTTATCAAGGATCTCTAGATATATAACCGGAGAACCAGACCATGTGTATCAGCAATAGTCTAAGCATGGACGAATGGTAGATTTATAGATATGTAAGATAGATTCCAGAGAGAAAAATTGGTTGGCACGACACTGTGAACCAACTTTTTTAGCAGCTGAACTAGCAATGGATTCAGTATAGTCTTTCCACTTCATGTCAGCCGAGAATGTTAGCCCGAGAAGGCCCAACAAGACACTCTCCTGGAGGTTAGCATCAGCCATACTGATGGAAGACAGATGGATTCAATGTAGTCTTTCCACTTCATGTCAGTCGAGAGCGTCTCCTTTAACGACTTTTAAACGTATAAACAAACCATAAAAGGATTATTTTAATACTTACTTGATTGTGTCTTTCTTAGATGGTCAGGTTCGGCATTTTCTAAAAAGAAACGAAATAAAAAAAACGATATAACAAATGTGGAGATTGTGTTGAAAAGCATTATTAAGTGAAATATAAAAATGCTACATTAAAAGTGCCACAAGGTTAAGTGTTTAAGGGCTGAAATCGTAGAAGGCATTGGTTGTCAGTAACTTGTTCAGATTTTCAGTTAATGATTTTGCATAGAGACTCATTGCGAGTTCTAAGGTCATAAAATCGCCGTCGAAATTCCCCTGTCGCATTTGAGTTTAACAACTTTAACAAAATATTGCAATAACAATCATAAATATGAATGCTCGTTTTGACCATCCGGCTAAACTTAGAAAATTACCAACAGTATGAATGTTGGTCGTTATTTCAAGAAGCGGGTACAAATGAAAAGATTTGAAATTGAGAACGTTTTTCCATTTAACTGAAAACAGCAGTTAAACATTTCTTTCTTTCTTTCTTTCTTTCTTTTCCCCTCTTTCCACGCGATCAAAACGGAATAGTCCATTATTTATGAGGTATTGATAGGAGACGTTAAACACTTCTTTCTTTCTTAATTTTTCTTTCTTTCTTAATTTTTCTTTCTTTCTTTCACTGAAACCACTTAATAACTTTTCCCTTCGTTCCACGTGATCAAAACGGAATAGTCCATTATTTATGCGGTATTGGCGGGACATATCCGTCTTTCGGACTAAGGAAGCGAGGAACAAGAATACTTTAAAAGTGAGAATTAATTCTTGTCATTTTCTATTCAAAATCGAAATGAACTTACGTGGTTTCTCTTCAGTTGTTTCCCTGGTGGGCTTTCTAGTCGCTGGGGCGCTGGTGGTCTTCACTGTGGTTGGAGCCATAGTCGTCGTAGTGGTAGGAGCAGCAGTTGTAGTGGTAGTTGTAGGGGCTGCAGTGGTGGTGGTAGTGGTAGGAGCTGCAGTTGTGGTGGTAGTGGTAGGGGCTGCAGTGGTGGTGGTAGTAGTAGGAGCTGCAGTTGTGGTGGTAGTGGTAGGGGCTGCAGTTGTGGTGGTAGTGGTAGGAGCTGCAGTGGTGGTGGTAGTGGTAGGAGCTGCAGTGGTGGTGGTGGTAGGCATTGGTTTCGGTGTATCGTCTGCAAAAAAGAATGAATCCATTATAAGAATAAGTTTTAGCGTTTATTCCAGTTTTAATGAATGCGCAGATATTTTGCAATATTTATAAATTATTATCATTTCTTTTAAATGAGAAAGATACATCCTTTCTTAAATTATTAGGCCTACGCAAATTAATTTCTCACTGATGATGTAAATTTTTACTGAAAACTAGAGGCTGAATAAATATTTGAAACGTCACGGGCTCTGAAATCCCCCCCCCCCAAAAAAAAATTAAAAAATCATTTTCACAAGCGATGCCATCCGTTGCCGGCAGGCTTGATTAATCTCTCTATACGCTTCAAGAAATCAGTTAACAATAATAATTTTAAAAAAAAAATGGCTGTATTATTATTTACCTAATTGTTACAGAAACAAAATTTCGACCATTATACTCCGACCTTTTTTCATTTTTTCATCTTCCAAAAATTTCAAACTAAATCCTTTATTCAACACACGTGAATCGATTGTTCTCAGAGTATCAGGGGAGATAACTCGTATCAAGTGATTGATCTTTATTCCCTTGTCCGTGCTAAGGGAGATAATTGGTATTAGCCCGTGTATATATCGCTTATCGCCTCACTCAAATTTTTGTATTACCCGACCTGAAGAAGACCGTTTGGTACTAAGGCGGAAACGTTGTGACTATAAGAAGCAAGATGCGTATATTAGTCCTAGGAAATCAATGTGTAATAATTCCTCATCTCTGAAATTCATAGCAAAATCACTATAGGTATCAAGCTGACGTTACTAGTTTGAACAATTTATTATATAATACTAATTTCATCCATCTAATTCTATAGAACTATAGGACAGGGGCTTGCCCTGCTATTTTACCCATAGCTGGGGGGAAAGAGATAGATATATATCTTTCCCAAGGCTATTAGTAAGTGAATGTAATGAGCATGAATTCGAATCAGTTCTTTGATTCCTTAATCTGAGCCGATGACCATTGTACAATGATTCAAATATTAATTACTTATCTCAAATGTTCAGACAAATAAAAGAATTTCTAGCAAAAAAAATACATAATTTAAAACAAACCTTTGCATGGATCAACGTTGAAGGTTCGTTTAATGTTCTTCAACGCTGTGTAACTTTCCACAGTATATACACCGTGATCAGGATCGCTTGCAATGGCCTTCAACTCATCAATATCGTACTTAGTGGAATCACCGACACCGATCGCATAAACTTTAATT
Organism: Acanthosepion esculentum; assembly: GCA_964036315.1. Classification (NCBI taxonomy): domain Eukaryota; kingdom Metazoa; phylum Mollusca; class Cephalopoda; order Sepiida; family Sepiidae; genus Acanthosepion; species Acanthosepion esculentum. The sequence goes on along the minus strand of OZ038508.1, from coordinate 88,738,802 downwards.
CCAACTTGATGCAGTTTTTTAGCCTCTTTTTCAGTCATAAATTTATTTGCTGATTTTCCATCTGTAATCACAACGGCTATGGTTGGTCCTTCATTAGTTTTCAAATTAGGTTCAACTTGTTCTTTAAGCAACCTCAGGGCATCGGCCGTATTCGTTGATCCTTCTCTGTGAACGATATTTAAGATGGCGTTTCTCAATTCAGCAGGGTCTGTGTAACGGTCTAAAGGAAATTCCAGGTAGGCTCGATCACTGAAGGTTATGGCGCCGACTCGGATTTTCGATTTACTACTGCCGACGCCGAAACTGTCTACAAGGTCTGCGACAAAGTCGAGCTGCTTTTCGTAATCGACAATCCAGATGCTACTAGAGGAATCCAAAACGAACATGATGTCGGCTGCTTTTTCTATGCATTCTGAAAATTGGAGAAAAATCTTTATTAGGAATCGTTTTAATACTGAGACGTCTTTATTCGAATTCAAATATTTGTTTATTTTACGCATTTTTCTATATTTTTGAATTATAATGATTTGTGAATTTTTTTATGGTTACTTCGCCCAATACGGGTCCCAAGAATCACACAAGATAATAAAGGTAGCACCCTGTTTGGTCAAAATTCAGTCCTTTGGTGGTGAGACTGTGAGGGCGCAGGCCTGGGCGATGACATATGGAAGCCATGTGCTGCTCATGTTATATTCCTCCTCCCGGCCGTACCGACAAGATTCAAAGATCAAAAAGGGAATTACATTTGCAGACGGCTTGGCTGCAGGATTTGCCAAAACTTTGTCAGTGTTGACAGTGAACCGCCTTCGGGACACCAATTGGATTTACTCCCATAGCCTTTTCCGCGTTTAGGATATGACCGCAAAGACGTGTAGTTTTAAAATCAGGGTTTTCTTTCCCTTAGATGTACCGCCTTCTTGGGCTGTCTCGCTTCATCTACCTGAAGCAGCTGGCTATGAGGCGACAGTTGTTCGCCTTTGCCCATTCTCCCGCTTGGAAATGGACTTAGTTGCCAGAGCCTATTTGAGATGAATGTCATGGAAGCATTTTAGAGACAGAAGGAGCTTCTTCTCACACTTCCGGCTACCATATAATAATATATTTCTACAGTATAATTCTAAGAAGAAAATACGAAATCTAAATGATGCCCATTACAATCTAATTATTTCTTTTTAACAAAATATTGTCCTAAAAATTTACTTTTAGAATATTTTTAGTAGAATCTATTTTGAAAGTAGATAAAAAGATCTTGATTTAGGTAAGGTAATTTTCCCAAAAATTATCTTCATTGATTTTATAGAAAAATTTTAGATTTAAAGGAAAAGAACATTCATATTCATATTAAACGTTCAATTTTTATTTCATATTATATATATATATTTTGTATAATTTACACAGATTTTATAATTATATAAATTTTATGTTATAATTTTTTATGTTTTATATATATATATATTTTATATAATTTTATGTTTTTATATATATCTTTTATTTTATAATTTTATATGCTATAATTTTATATGCTATAATTTTATATAAATTTATATGTTATAGTTTATATAAATTTTATGTTATAATTTTATATAAATTTTAAATGTTATAATTTATATAATTTAAACATTTATAATTATAATTTATATTTATTATATTTTTATATAACTTTATATATTCATTTTATATAAATTATATAAATTTATAAATTTTATATATATATTTTATATAAATTACATAAATTTTATATAAATTATATAGAATTATTTAAATTTAATAATTATATAACATTTATAATAAATATATATTAATATAATTTGATATAATTTTATATTGGGCGTTCATTTTTATATTAAAATGAAGTCATTTGTTTTCTATTTTAGGAGAAATATTGAACAAATTTCATGAAAATATACTCACTTGTTTGGGGCCGGGCTTCAATGGCCATCTGAAAAAAGTAGAAAGAAAATATAGTTTAAAGAAAATATTTACAATGGCACGATCATTTCCCCATGTAAAATACAGACAAATTTATCTTTCGTTCCGATCTGGAGACGACTACTTGGCTACCTTATAAAGGCGAAACGAGTTGTCAATAAAAAGCTTTTCCACGTTAACACACACACACACACACACACACACACACACACACACACACACACATATATATTTATATATATATATATATATATATATATATATATGAAAGAAAAGATATTTAAGGCAAGAAGTCTTTCCAATAAAATGATCAATAACAGATAAATGGATAGAAAAAAAATTACAATAGAAATTAAATCCTAATATATATATATATATATATATATATATATATATATATATATATATATATATGTATATGTATAAATTCCACAATACCATATATAAGTAATTATACAATACCATATAAAATCTATTAGCAAATTAAATTAAAAATACAACACAATCATGACTAAGCACCCCCTTTAAGAAAACATTAACGAACCCCCCCCCCCAAAAAAAACAAATAAATAAACACCAAAAAAAAGATTGCAACCAGAACATCAATCAGTAAGTTTTAACAAATACTAATAAAAAACAACAGAGTCTGGGAAAAAAAAGCCCAGTGTAGCTTGACAAAAATCTCCACGACTCCAACAATTTGACATGTAATAAACATTCATACTTTCATCGGACGAGAGACCCCTTGATAACTAAAGAAAAAAAAAAACAGATTACACCTCCATTTCCACCCTATAAATGAGTAAAACATTTCTTCAGTTAGTTATTCTAAACATCGCTTGAGAATATATATATATATATTCACTTTAAACGTTTATTTTGAACATTATTTTATATTGTCTACCGTTCTGAATATTCTTATTAAAGAAAATGCCCTAACTAAATGACAAAATTCTGAATTCTTATTGTTCTGGCCGAGAACTTGTCAACCGTAGTTTCATCTGTATATAGTTGCATCTACGCACACAGATGAAGGCGTTATTTAAAACACACCACTTGTCGAAAATATCGCATACTAAACTATTTTGTATATTCTACAAAAATTGTGTGCCTTTAGAACCGGAAATATTTTAAACATCTGGAGAACACACAAAAAACAAAACATAAATCTATATTGGCTTAAGAAGGCCATAGCACGCTGAAAATACTGGTTTCCCTACGATCAACTAAGTTAAGCAACGTTGAGTCTGAGACTGCTGAGTGACCTCTGACCGGTGAATACAAGGTGATAGAAGATTGGATGTGCGGGTGGTGTAATGGATAATGGCTCGGAACTGTTAATCGGAGAGCCGAGTTCCAATTACTGTTGCGTTCGTTATATTCACTTACGCGCCAGTACCTTTGGGAAAGATATGAATCTACTTCTTCTCCCCTAGCTATGGGTTAATTAGTAAGACTTGTATCGCTAAAACCATTCAGTCAGTTAAGTACCATCAGGTGATACACGCTTGGGAGATTATGTCTCTTTCGATTCATGACTGACTAGACAGAAGATTTTCTCGCAGTAGGTTGCCGTTTCTTTCGGCGGTAGACTGTCTGCCAAACAAGGCTATAGAAACCATTCTGTTCTGCTATTCAACCCATAGTTCGTGGGGGAGGGGAGATGAATTCATGCCTTTCCCAAGAGTTTTGCGCGTAAGTAAAAGTAACAAACCGAACTGGAATTCGAACTTGGCACACCAAATTCTTACTCCATACCGATAACCATTGCACGACACATTATTATTATTATTAATACAAGTAAGTTGTATATAGATGTACCTATAATAATAATAATAATAATAATAATAATAATAATAATAATAATAATAATAAATTCTTACAATATAAAAATATTTTCTGGCTTTAAATAACCTGCAAAGGGTCGATAAGCCGTAGAAAACGAATCAACCAATCAAATATCCGTATTAATGGGTAAAATTATTTACTTTAATAATTCTGAAATCGGATAAAAATTGCCCCCTAAAACCACCCCCAAAATGGCCCTCTACCCATAAAGAAAAAAAAAATATTCGGAGTGGAAAAAAAAACCAAAAAAAAACTTACCCCTAATATACCAAGTACGACAACGAGGAAAGTTGGTCGGAAAATTGTTTCCATTCTTGAATAAATAATGTCGATGAAAAATGACTGATTCTTTAGATCGTTCTGGTAATGAACTTTATTCGAACCAGTAGAAGACTGAAGAACAAGCAACGATGTCTTCCTTATATACAAACCACAGGCCATTCACTTTTACGTGGTTGGAACATAGGAGCGAACGTTTTAAGGGCCTGCTTCCGACGAATGACATCACGAATATCGTAAAATGCCATTCAGGAAACTGCCTGCTGAACATTTTGGAATTTTTATTCTTCTTTTAACCAAGGAGTGTCGAAGTCGTAACTTGTTACAACAGCATCTTCTGTCGTCATCAAATCGAGCCTTACCTGGATTAACCTTGAAGTGGAAAATATTCCCCGCTTTAGCGATGTTTAAAATAGCATGACTCACGCATCCGATATTTGATAGCGAACAGCCCAACCTCAATATCATGTACTGCGCTGGGACAAATGATTTTAGCAATTTTTTTTTAAACAGTGAACACGTGATTTTTTTGTTAGGACACATGAGTTCATTTTACAAGAGGCATTTATTAAATACACAGTGATTGAAAAATAACTCCCTATTTTATGAGTGGCCAGCCAGGAGTCAGGACTTAACACCCTATGATTTTTTTGTGGGGGGTGGGTGTGGTTGGTTAAAGGAGCAAGTCTACCATACCAAATCAAGACTTTGGTCGAACTTGAATGTGCGAATACAAGTTATATGCTCTATACCACAAGAGTTCCTCGTGAAATCAGTTGACGCGACGCCTGGGCAGTTCGAGAAGCTGATAGCGAAATTTGGTGCCCATATCGACTTTGAAATAAAACTTCATCCTAAAAACTTCATTCTTGTAAAAATTATAGTTAATAAATGAATTATAAGTTTTTAAAATGGGGAGTTACTTTTCTATATACTTTTGTATATACGTAAAGTAATGCTTTGAGAGACGAGCGTACCGACATACGAGTTTTTTGAGATACGAACTGGAGGTGGGCCGATTTTTTGCCTTGATTTACGAGCTGAATTTTGAGATACGATCGTGTTTCAGTTAAGCGTCCTTTAGTAATTATATATACTTATTGCTGAAAGTAGAGTCCAATAGTTTTTTTTAAAAACCTCGGAGAATTCCAGTAAAATATCTTTAATCATTTCTAAGATATAACAGTTCAAAGCTTCATCTCAGAATTGGACAATTTTGCTGTTACACCCGGTATATATATATATATATATATATATATATATATATATATATATATATGGTATACTATATTTATGGGTAAAACTTCTCAATATCAGGAAATAGAGCGCGCGTAACAGAAGAAAAAATACTATGTTTTCAAAATACTTTTTTCCATTGAAGAACGCTTAACAATTAGCCATTACGATATTATATTTTACGTCTGTTTTAAATAGAACATCCACACATATACCTTCATGAATTTTCTTTGTCTTTATTCACACACACACGCACACACACACATATATATATATATATATATATATAACCCAAGATCAGAAACTCATATAACTTTATTATATATATATATATATATTTATAGTTTCAACAAGGAGCGGGTATATATATATATATATATATATATATATATATATATATATATATATATATATATATATATATATATATATATATATATATATATATATATAATCTTCCACAGCTCATCAGTGTGGCTAGACAAGGAGCTGCTTGAAGCCAGGATGGAAACCCAACTGATTTGACATCTGTCGGATTCTCTCATACCTAAGCGCGCACGAAGCGTAGAAAGGGAATATTTAACGTTTATACATATGTCCGTCCGTATGTATACATATATTCATATGTATTACCGACTAACATAGCGAAGGGCTTTTAGCGCTACTTAGCGGCAGCCGACAAAATAGTCCAGTTGTTAGATTTAGTTCTGAACATTTGTATCTTGGAAACGATTAAAGATATCTTACTGGAATTAATATTACACACACACACACACATACATACATACATATATATATATATATATATATATATATATATATATATATATATATATATATATATATATATATATATATATATATATAAATAATTACACATATACCTACGTTTACAGTGGAACTCAAAGTTTCATGGTTCACCCCACCATCTATCAGGTCCCCAAATTAATGAAGTGTTCAATTTACATTCGATGATGTCAGTTTGAATGTTTGCATTTTTCCATTATTTCATTCTTTTTGTTAAATAAGTTGTTTATATATATATATATATATATATATATATATATATATATATATATACGAGTATATATATATATATATATATATATATATATATATATATATATATCGCCTGACGATTGCCCTAGCATGAAACAGACTGTCGCCTCTAAGTGCTGACTTCCATGTCCACTTTTATATTTACACACGCTCTATCTCTGATATTGAGCACTTTACCCCATAAATATACCACATTTTAAGACTATATTTCTGTATATATATATATATATATATATATATATATATATATATATATATATATATATATGTAGGGGGTTATTTTCCATGAAAATGGAATGTCCTGCTTGAAACGGACATATTTTTAATATTTGTATTAATCTATCTATCTATCTATCTATTATAAATTAATTGATTTAAAATATGTTTTTTCTCTACACAGTGATAACCATGTTTCAAAAATGGAAGCTAAAACCTTCGAATTTAATTTTGTTAATAAATTAAAGACATTAGTTCCATTTCCTCGTCAAGCGAATTTTGGAGTAACTTATATATATATATATATATATATATATATATATATATATATATATATATATATATATATGTATAGCATAATGAGAAGCCACGTATACTTTCTTAATATGTATATATAGAAAAAACAACTGAAAAATTGCAAATTAAAAAAATTTTTATGTTTTTTTGCGAAAGTATTTATTTATAATTTTTTTTTAATATATATATTTGATATTTCAGATAGAACACAGTTGCATTCCATATCACGTGACGTCCGCGTCTCGCGACGGACGCTACTTGTAAACAAACTTCTGAAAACAGTTATTTCTGATGAAAGATCTGGGTCGATCTGAAATATCAAATATATATATATATATATATATAAAAATATAAATAAATACTTTCACAAAAAAAAAATTCAATTTTTTTTAATTTGCAACTTTTCAGTTGTTTTATATATATATATATATATATATATATATTTATATATGTAATTGATTTGGGGATTTAGGCTAATTTTATAGTAATTCATAGTCGTGGCTCTTGGGGCACAAGTTCCGAGGTTATTCGGGGACTCTGGATAACTCTGCAGACTTGAATGGGTATCGGTGAACGGAACTGAGTGAGTAGCGGTGCTATATCGAGTCTAGTTTATGTCTTCTTCGTCGCCGAGTGCGTTGTACAGTTGGTATGACGTTCGTGTTGTTTCGACGCAACCCGGGTTCGATTCTCAGTAGTGGATGCGCACTGCTAATCCAATCCCAGATGGGGCGAAACGGCCGTCCAGTGCTTTCTGCATTCTGTTGAGTATTCTAAGCTTCATGAATTACTATATATATATATGTCAAACGTTATTTGAGTGAATGCCCGTATTAGAAATTGAATCCTATTTTTAGTTTAAACAGAGTGTGTTTCATGTCTATCAGCTTGCGCCCTTGAAAAATCATCATAAGGAGAATGTGTCCACCGAAGTGCAGACCGATACGAGCGTAATAGACAAAGGTATAAAGTAAAAATGAGGCGTCCATTTAAAATACGAGTATCTACTGCATTTATGTTTAATTAAAAAATGTCGGATTAAAAATAAATCCTTTAATTTTTGGGAGGTGGGTAGATTATTATTAATTTCTTTGGTCACTTGGCAGGCTTTGCGTACCTATTTTAAAAATTGAATTCACCCTAAGTAAGGCAATAATTCCACTGAGACGCAAAGGAGTGAAAGAGAATTGAAAAACTTTACAGGAATGAACCTGAAACCCAATCCTAAACTGTAAATAAGGGATAAAACCTCCTGTTTAAAAAACATGCTAAGGAAATTGAACCGGACGATAGGCGAAATTATATACTTCCAATATATATATATATATATATATATATATATATATATATAGTATAGAATAGAAAATCAGCTGATTCGCTACCTTAGTTTCAACCTTTCGGTATCTTCAGGCGATTTCGGTCATTTGATTTCCTAATGGTTTATTCTTTAAAAATAAAAATAAAAATTATGAACGATATATTTTTTAAACCAAAAAAAAAC
>OZ038508.1:88702937-88725437 GCA_964036315.1 Acanthosepion esculentum | reverse complement strand
TTTTTGAGGATAAGGTTAACCGTTTTTAATATTTTCTCGTAGATAATTTGATTTTTTTTATTCGGTTCAGTTGGGGTTATGTATTTCTTAGATTTCAGGATTCATCTTGTTTGTAGTTGATATGCATTTGGTTTTTGTGGAAAATATTTATGCAATTTTTGACAGTGTGTTCACTATCATTATTATTTACTTTGGAGAGAAATAGTCTAATTTAGTGATTTATAAGGTGGTTAGGGAAGCCATTATTAACTAGTGACTGTTTTGCATTGTTGAGTTCTTTAAGGAAGAGTAGTCGAGAGGATGAATTCTGGTGTGCTGTTTTTAGGAAGGTTTTATCAGTGCTATTTTGTATCTGAGTGGACATTAGCTCTGTTTATAATAAACAGTATTAACAGCATTTACTGGCCTGAATGCCTGAGAAATCTCATAGAAAATATGCGAATATATGTCCTCCGACAGGAATCGAACCTGTATCCTACACTGAACCGTCATATAACTTGACGTACTATATCATTTAACTATATATATATATATATATATATATATATATATATATATATATATATATATATATATATATATATATATATATATAAAGACATTTATATATATTATGTTTAACGTTCTTTTTATAGATACGCTAGAGCAGATATGAATAGAAGAGATTCATGGAAGATTTAAGTTTAAAGATAGTAAAATCGACCTTGCTAACCAGACGCTGCTCTGTGGCCGAAAGGTTAAGGCACATCACGCGAAATGATTCCTGTCGGAGAGCGAAAATTTTCTATGAAAATTTCTCGGACATTCAGGCCGGTAAATGTTATTTAATACTGTTTATTATAAAAACAGAGCATTTGCTTAAATACTTGTATCTATAAAAAGAACGTTAAACATATCATAAATGTCTTCAAATAAATTGTCGGACTCTGTCCAATTCTAATATATATATATATATATATATATATATATATATATATATATATATATATATATATAATTATCGCAATCGAATTAAGTCGACTACCCATGAAAGATTATTACCTGTAGAACAATATTCCCGCCTAGAAAAACACAATTTTAAAACCCATACCAAATTCAATATTTATTGAGAGAATAGAAAAGTCTAGAGCAGATAACATTAGAAAGATTTTAGAGTTCCATGAAAATAAGTGGCTACAACGTTTAAAAACGTACTATCCAGCCGGGCTTAACCATACAGTTAACAATATAGATAGTATTAATATATAACCCTATAAATCAAAACCTACCCACATTTCTCACCCACACAAGACCGACATACTTACGGAAGTGTTGAGGCCTCACACTTATACACACACCCACATGAATAGACACATTTACACACATCATACTCATTCACTCCCTAATGAGCCAAATGATAACACACACCCACAGCAATATACACGCTTACACACATCATCCTCATTCACTCCCTAATGAGCCAAATGATAGCACACACCCACACGAATAGACACACTTACACACATCATACTCATTCACTCGCTAAGAACCAAATAACACACACACACACACACACACACACACACACACACACACACACACACACACACACACACACACACACACACACACACACACACACACACACTTAAGAGAGACACATCCCCTTTCCAGGAACCAATAAAACTGTCAAAATGACCAAGGGAATTCAGAGCAGCACGGATCCATCCAGCTCTTATCTCAAATAACAACTTAAAAGAGACTGTTTGACCAACACAAGGACTGACCAAAATTCATGTTAAAAAATAAAAAAACAAAAAACAAAAACAAATGAAAACTACAGACGAAAGTTCATTTTCTCCATCAAGGCATTCATTTCTGTAGTTCATTTCTACCAGCAAGCAAAAAATTATTTTTCTCCTGATGATGGCCATGTTGGCCGAAACTAGTCGAGGAATCTAAATGAAATAATAATAAAAACGAAGGAATATTAATATACAAAACAGTGTGTCTGAAGACTTTAATTTGTTAATATTTTTTATTGTTCTATATATATATATATATATATATATATATATATATATATATATATATATATATATATATATATATATATATATATGCAAATGTTATTAAAGACAACAGACATTTTGTGGTTCACTCTGTCGACATCCTAACTCATCAACAGGCCAGGCAAAGTGTGATGTGTGATGTGTGTGTGATGTGTGTGTATGATGTGTGAATGTGTGTGTGTGTGATGTGTATATGTGTGCTATGCGTGTGTGTGTGTGATGTGTGTGTGTGTGTGTATGTGTGCGCGCGCGATGTGTGTGTGTTTACGTTTATAAACATTTAAGGATATGGACTCTCAAATTATAATTGTTTGTATTTATAATTTATGAACCCGCATCCTCAAATGTATTTAAAACACACACATCACACATTGTCCACATCACAACAATCTTTGCCTACGTCACAACAATCTTTGCCTACGTCAGAACAATCTTTGCCTGTCACAACACTTTGTGTACAAGATTTTTTTTAATTCGAAATGGATTTATTGAAACAAAGCAAGTTCAGTTGACCATTGATGACAATTCCAGAACAAAGTAACTATAAACAATTTTTTCTATCCTCTGCCAGCCGCAATGAGGGAGAAAGCATTACCTCGAACCATCGCCAGTGAGACACACTGCAAGAGCCACTCCGTTTCGCGAGGCTCGTTCCTTAATCGAGACGCAATCGCGCCAATCCTCCGAAGGAACACCATCGAACGAGGGCCAATAACCCCTGAAGTCTCCACTGTCACAGGGGTAAAAAAAAAATCTATCAGCAAGCGAAGAATATTTAACTATTTTTTTGTATCTCTGCGTCTCGGGCGACGGACCCCGGCTCAACCGCGGACCTTATCAAATTACCGACCGAAAATGTATCCGCACAGGTCGCATCCCAAATCAACGACTTCCCCATTTTAAAAGGGAAAATGGTAATGCCATCCGACCGCTTTCCATCACCATGGTCGAGGCCTATGGGTTCGATTTGGGAAGGGAACCCAGCTGCATCCAAACCTCTTTTGATGATGTCGTTAATTGCTGCATGCCGTGGAAAGCGGCCGGTACTACGACGACAGGAGAGATGATGCAAACCAAACTCATCGATGGAGGCTCCACATTTGCATCTGTGACGCTCACATAATTTGAGTCCAAGACGGATCGCGTCTCCGAATCGAGTGCACTCATCATCTAGAAGGGTAACGGGAGATGAAGAGGGTACTGCGTTGAGCCAGGTGCCACTACTCGGTTGTGAAGCAGATAGTAGACAGGAAAAATTGATTGACACAAAATATTGTCTGTAATAACATTTGCCTTAAAGAATATTTGCTACTTAATTATGCAGAATATATTACTGAGTGTAACAGCAAAATTGTCAAAAACGTTTAACAGCAAAATTGTTAGAGTAAACTTTGAACCGTTGTATCTTAGAAATGATTAAAAGTATCTTTATGACACTTTTGGACTCTGCTTTGAAGAATAAGAATGTATTTCGCTCTAAGATGAGAACGAATAGAATTCCGTAACATTTAATTTAAAAGAGGGCTCACTACAAAGTAAAGCTATATTCTTTATTTTAGGATATTACAACGAAAACATGTCAAAATCGCTACACATTTGCAGTCGCGTTTTGATGCGTTAGGGTTAGGGTTAGGGTCAGGCGATTTTAAATTAAAGGCGAGCGAACGATTTATTTAGATTTGAAAGCAAAATACAGCCTCTTTTTACGAAAAAAAGAAAAGAGGGCGTGGTTATAATGTGTGTGGGCTTTACTCAGATCAACCAATCGAAAATGACCTACGTTAAATTTAAACTAAGGAAAGAAGCCAAAATTAAAAAATTATTTCCCACAAATGGGTCATGACCCGTAGATTTGAAACCAATGGCGGCAAGAGACTTTGAACAGGATCGGATGTAAATGGATAAATATTGTACTTTTTCTTGTATTTTGCTTTTAGATCTAAATAAATCATTCACTCCCCAGTAATTTGCAATCGCCTGATGAGATGCATTGATACACATGACAGACAGACACACACACACACACACACACACACACACACACACACACACACACACACACACACACATATATATATATATATATATACATATATGGTGGACTCTCTCGTTGTATTCGACGTATGAGGGTCAAACAGCTCAGTTCCTAGGAACTAACAGTCAGACACCAACATATATGATTTGATTATAGTGCTGAAGGCTTTGTGTACAACCATCCACACTTTTTGAAGGGCTGAATGCAGAGACCTGGGACATTACGTGACACAAGGTCCCCAAACGACCCTCCGCAGGTTTTGAATTTACAGTTGTCCTTCTCCTAGAACAGGTGCCATCGAAGGCTATAGATCCGTCCTGCTATTTACCCATAGATGGAGGGAGAAGAAGAGGATCCATACCTTTCCCAGGGGTATTAGCACGTAAGATGAATGTAATGGAATCGAGTGGAATTCCAGTCGAATATATATATATATATATATATATATATATATATATATATATATATATATATATATATATATATATATATATAATGTGAAGAGGTTATAATGGTTCCAACGAGAGAAAAGTGTGTATATTAAAAAGAAGAGAGGTACCGCAAACTTTTTTGGTTGTAATGTGGGTTTTTAAAAAAATATTATTCTTTATTTTTCATAGTTTTACAACATGTGTTTCTGGTCTCACGACCGTCTTCAGGTAAAGGGTGGAGATTTCCACATATTATTAAAAATAATTATTAAAAATAATTAATTTTTTTCCTTTATGTTTTTCAATGTTAAATATTCTCGATATGAGACATTCTCTGTTCTTGTGTTGGTCATTCCAATGTCTTTCTTTAATATATATATATATATATATATATATATATATATATATATATATGGTTTATATATATATATATATATATATATATATATATATATATATATATATATATATATATATATGGTTTATATACAGCAAGAGTTAATACAAACAGTTTTGTTAAACTCAATCAACAAGGTCTGCCTGTTTATTTTTCATTGTCTTCTTCAAAATTTCCAATAAGATGTTGTGTATCGGCATAAAAATTGTGGATACATCTTTCGGATTTCATGTTTTGTTTTGTTTTGTTCAAGTAGTTTCGACAGCTTCAATTATTATCCACAATTGCGGGTGATTGAAACATGCGACAGAATTGCGTTTCAATCAAGTACCCGACTTAGAAAGACGAGTTTTATCTGAATTAGAAAAACAAACAAAAATAAAACATGAAAAAACGTGGGTGTATCGTCAGTGGGTAGTACCTTTTCAGTGAAGCGGTCGACCCTGCTTTTCCTTAGGTGAATTTGGACGCGAAACTGTACTGGTCCACAGTCTACATCCAACTCTCACACAGGGCTCTAAGAAGCCGCGTGGGCACTGTGACGGTCACACCTCGGCCAACGGCATCGACCAACCGCCTAAACTGTGCGATGGTAGTCGGAAGAGTTTTCCGACCAGATTGGTGAAGGGGAACGGCCAACCCATCTGTGCCAAGCGGCCATTGGCCAGTTGCTAGTCTAGACGTAGGAGCTGCGTCTTAAAGGTCAACGGCTTTACCATTGGGCGGAGGAACTTCTGAGAGGAAGAACAGGATAACCACAACATATAAAAAGGAACCGGCAAGCCATTATACTATTCTACCTTGAATGTCACCATTACCCACATTTGTGAGATAGAAGGGAGTGGTGACCTAAGCGGTGGCGCTAAAAGCCTTAAATGAATAAATGAGTGAATAAAATATACAATCCGGAAGCAACGAAATTTAATCCATGACTTTAGAACTTGCAAACGAGGTTCATTAACTGGTGTGGCATTTTTTTCATATTCACTCACACCCAGCAGCCCCTTGCATCTTAGTGGCTTTATTACCTTGCTTGGGGTGAAATGACTATAAAAAAGATACTGGTCCCGGATGTTGAATTAAAATGTAGATTTAATTATGGGAAAACAATATACAGGGTGCGATGGATAAATTGTCGTCCAAATGACGCAGAAATGGAAATAACACTGACATCTCATTTGAGCAGATATACAGGTTGCGATGGATAAATTGTCGCCCAAATGACGCAAAAATGGAAATAACACCGGCATCTCATTTTAACCGATATACAAGGTGCGATGGATAAATTGTCGCCCAAATGACATAAAAATGGAAACAACACCGACATCTCATTTTAACAGATATATTTACCAAAATTACACAAAAATATCTTGAAATACTTAAGAGTAAATTTATACAATAAAATCACCATTGGCTTCAACCACGGCCTCCAGATGACTTCGGAATCTCCTGCAACTCTTCTGGACGGTCTCCTTGTTTAAGATGGTGAATGCTGCCATAACCCTTGCCTTCATTTTATCTTTAGTGTTACAAGGAGCTTTGTCGGCCTCTCTCCTAACTACACCCCACATATAATAACCAAGGGGTTGAAGTCTGGTGAGTTAGGTGGCCATATGTAAGGGGTGATGTGGTCGCTGAAATTGCCTGACAGCCATGACGTGGCTTGGTACAGAATCCTGTTGCCAGACAGAGGGTCTTCCAGGAGTCACCCTCTTAATCTAGGGTAGCACTAACTCCCCAAAGCACTTAATGTAGGCCTCCATGTTGAATCTGTGGGAAGATGAATGGAGGCATAATGTCACCATCACTCGTGATCACCCCAAACACCATGATGTTGACTGGATATATCATCCAACTCTTTCTGAATCCTCTATACTGTCCTCCACCCAAACACTCTGAATTGTTCGTATTCGAGTTTCCGGTGAGAATGCCAACCAGTACAGCATGCCATTTCCAAATTTCTGGCGGAGTGATTTGCGTCATGATGCTCTTTTTCGCACAGAGAGTGCCCAACAAATCCTACTATACTGTGTAATAAAAAAAATCAAAAGCGAACAACGCGCATGCGCGAAATTAAAAATATAAAATGGCGACAATTAACCCATTGCATCCTGTATACAATATATACATATTTATATATCAGAACAATTTTAGGAAAATCTATGTCAAAGCTTAGCGGAAAAATATTTTTTCGTGCGTCGCGTTTCCTCCTTTAGGACTTCATCGAACTAAAGTCTTGTTAACGTTGATATGATTACACATTCACACGAAGGAGAAGAGGACGCTAAAATTTGAAATTGAAATTAATTTTTTTCCTTTTAAATATGTGTTTGGTGTATGGCGATTTCAATTACCTTATTTTTTTTCATATTGTTCATGTTTTTATTATTTTTGTTATTAAATATCCTATAACAGAAGATCTGCCAAGAACAGTGAAATGTTATAAGAACCCGGATGTAAATTTAATGTCGGTGATCTAGCAATTAAAGCATTTTCTTATACACTTTTGTCTTAGTTATTTTTTTCTCTTTTAATTAAAGTAGCATTTAATGTGTTGTTTTTTAAAAGATCCCTTTTGTGTTCATGTAATATTTTATTTAAATTCCTTGTTCTTTCTCTTGTGTATTTCTTGTAGCAATCATTCCCAGTAATAGCGTAAATTCCTACTTCAAGTTTTAGGTTATTATTTTGTTTTGTATTAATTAAATCTTTTATTGTTCTAGACGTAGTTGTAAAAAATTTATGTTAAGCTTAGATAAATTCTTTTCAATAGAAGTTGTGATAAAATAGATGAATAAATCAATGTATTTTGTTTTAATTACCAGAATGATTCACTCTTCTATTTTGAAATATTTTACAAGCCTTTTGCTTCAGTAATAATGACAGTGTTATTTCCATTTTTCCTGGCAAAAGACAACAGCTTGGATAAAGAGAATTGATAAAGCCACATACAGTTATACAATGCTTGGGAATTAATGATAAAGAATGAATCCAAAGAAAATCTAAAAATAACAATAATTTAAATAAAATGATCTCGGCTGTTATGCTAGATCGACCTTCAATATATACAGGGCCCCCACCTCCTGCCCAAATTGAAACTCTTTTGGAATCTAATAAACATAGGAAATTTGTACACAAACGATCTCAAATTCTAACAAAATGTATAAAATTTAAGTTGACTTTATGGATTTTATCTCAGTGAGAATCTACCAGTAAGGCAAGGCGGGAGTGCCACTAGCCCGCAAGGGGTTACAGAGAGTCAGAGCAAGAGTAAAAAGTGGTGTTTGAGGAAAGGATATAGAGAAGGGCGGGGATCAGGATCAAGGCATGAGAAAATGTTGATTGACATTACATTTGAATATTTGAGGATTATAGCTATCAGGGAAGCAAGTAAGGGGAAGGGAGCTCCAATGTCGGGAAGTGCAAGAGAAGAAGCTGTTGGAGTAGAAGTGATTTGCTATTTATACTAGCATGTTCATTTTGGAAGTTATACTTAAAACATTTCGGTCGATTTACTCTCCGGCCTTCTTCGGTGTCTATCTTATAGTATGCTTTGCTATTCGGACCATCATGGTTTTTATAACAACGAAGATGAGCATGAGGGTCCGAATAGCAAAAGTATATAACGACAGACACTCGAAGAAGGTCAGAGATTACAACGACCGAAATCTTGTGAGCGTAACAACCAAGATGTGCATGCTGGCCCAAATAGCAAAGGATTAGATAAAGACAGACAGTAGAAGAAGGTCGGTGAACTTTTTGGCCTTCTTGTCTGTTAAAATTTATACTTTATTATTTGGACTAGCATTCTCATTTTGATCAAGAAGAAGAGTTGAAGCGACAGAAGCAAAGAAAAGAGTACTGAACTGTTACGTGATATCTGTCCTCCTATATGGCAGTGAATACTGGACAATCTCCCCAAAGATGAAGAAGAGACTTAAAGTAACAGAAACAAAGAAAAGATTACTGAACTGTTACGTGATATCTGTCCTCCTATATGGCAGTGAATACGGGACAATCTCCCCAAAGATGAAGAAAAGACTTAAAGTAAGAGAAACAAAGAAAAGATTACTGAACTGTTACGTGATATCTGTCCTCCTATATGGCAATGAATGCTGGACAATCTCCCCAAAGATGAAGAAGAGACTTGAAGCAACAGAAAGAAAGAAAAGAGTACTGAACTGTTACGTGATATCTGTCCTCCAAAATGGCAGTGAATGCTGGACAATCTTCCCAAAGATGAAGAAGAGACTTGAAGCAACAGAAAGAAAGAAAAGAGTACTGAACTGTTACGTGATATCTATCCTCCTATATGGCAATGAATGCTGGACAATCTGCCCAAAGATGAAGAAGAGACTTGAAGCAACAGAAAGAAAGAAAAGAGTACTGAACTGTTACGTGATATCTGTCCTCCTATATGGCAGTGAATACTGGACAATCTCCCCAAAGATGAAGAAGAGACTTGAAG
Organism: Acanthosepion esculentum; assembly: GCA_964036315.1. Taxonomy (NCBI): domain Eukaryota; kingdom Metazoa; phylum Mollusca; class Cephalopoda; order Sepiida; family Sepiidae; genus Acanthosepion; species Acanthosepion esculentum. The sequence goes on along the minus strand of OZ038508.1, from coordinate 88,716,055 downwards.
CAGGAGAAACAAAGAAAAGATTACTGAACTGTTACGTGATATCTGTCCTCCTATATGGCAGTGAATACTGGACAATCTCCCCAAAGATGAAGAAGAGACTTAAAGTAACAGAAACAAAGAAAAGATTACTGAACTGTTACGTGATATCTGTCCTCCTATATGGCAATGAATGCTGGACAATCTCCCCAAAGATGAAGAAGAGACTTGAAGCAACAGAAAGAAAGAAAAGAGTACTGAACTGTTACGTGATATCTGTCCTCCAAAATGGCAGTGAATGCTGGACAATCTTCCCAAAGATGAAGAAGAGACTTGAAGCAACAGAAAGAAAGAAAAGAGTACTGAACTGTTACGTAATATCTATCCTCCTATATGGCAATGAATGCTGGACAATCTGCCCAAAGATGAAGAAGAGACTTGAAGCAACAGAAAGAAAGAAAAGAGTACTGAACTGTTACGTGATATCTGTCCTCCTATATGGCAGTGAATACTGGACAATCTCCCCAAAGATGAAGAAGAGACTTGAAGCAGGAGAAACAAAGAAAAGATTACTGAACTGTTACGTGATATCTGTCCTCCTATATGGCAGTGAATACTGGACAATCTCCCCAAAGATGAAGATGAGACTTAAAGTAACAGAAACAAAGAAAAGAGTACTGAACTGTTACGTGATATCTGTCCTCCTATATGGCAATGAATGCTGGACAATCTGCCCAAAGATGAAGAAGAGACTTGAAGCAACAGAAAGAAAGAAAAGAGTACTGAACTGTTACGTGATATCTGTCCTCCTATATGGCAATGAATGCTGGACAATCTCCCCAAAGATGAAGAAGAGACTTGAAGCAACAGAAAGAAAGAAAAGAGTACTGAACTGTTACGTGATATCTGTCCTCCAAAATGGCAGTGAATGCTGGACAATCTGCCCAAAGATGAAGAAGCGACTTGAAGCAACAGAAAGAAAGAAACGAGTACTGAACTGTTACGTGATATCTGTCCTCCTATATGGCAGTGAATACTGGACAATCTCCCCAAAGATGAAGAAGAGACTTGAAGCAGGAGAAACAAAGAAAAGATCACTGAACTGTTACGTGATATCTGTCCTCCTATATGGCAGTGAATACTGGACAATCTCCCCAAAGATGAAGAAGAGACTTGAAGCAACAGAAAGAAAGAAAAGAGTACTGAACTGTTACGTGATATCTGTCCTCCAAAATGGCAGTGAATGCTGGACAATCTTCCCAAAGATGAAGAAGAGACTTGAAGCAACAGAAAGAAAGAAAAGAGTACTGAACTGTGACGTGATATCTGTCCTCCTATATGGCAATGAATGCGGGACAATCTGCCCAAAGATGAAGAAGAGACTTGAAGCAACAGAAAGAAAGAAAAGAGTACTGAACTGTGACGTGATATCTGTCCTCCTATATGGCAATGAATGCTGGACAATCTGCCCAAAGATGAAGAAGAGACTTGAAGCAACAGAAAGAAAGAAAAGAGTACTGAACTGTGACGTGATATCTGTCCTCCTATATGGCAATGAATGCGGGACAATCTCCCCAAAGATGAAGAAGAGACTTGAAGCAACAGAAAGAAAGAAAAGAGTACTGAACTGTTACGTGATATCTGTCCTCCTATATGGCAATGAATGCTGGACAATCTCCCCAAAGATGAAGAAGAGACTAGAAGCAACAGAAAGAAAGAAAATAGTTCTGAACTGTTACGTGATATCTGTCCTCCAAAATGGCAGTGAATGCTGGACAATCTGCCCAAAGATGAAGAAGAGACTTGAAGCAACAGAAAGAAAGAAAAGAGTACTGAACTGTTACGTGATATCTGTCCTACTATATGGCAATGAATGCTGGACAATCTCCCCAAAGATGAAGAAGAGACTTGAAGCAAGAGAAACAAAGAAAATAGTACTGAACTGTTACGTGATATCTGTCCTCCTATATGGCAGTGAATGCTGGACAATCTGCCCAAAGATGAAGAAGAGACTTGAAGCAACAGAAAGAAAGAAAAGAGTACTGAACTGTTACGTGATATCTGTCCTCCTATATGGCAATGAATGCTGGACAATCTCCCCAAAGATGAAGAAGAGACTTGAAGCAACAGAAAGAAAGAAAAGAGTACTGAACTGTTACGTGATATCTGTCCTCCAAAATGGCAGTGAATGCTGGACAATCTTCCCAAAGATGAAGAAGAGACTTGAAGCAACAGAAAGAAAGAAAAGAGTACTGAACTGTTACGTAATATCTATCCTCCTATATGGCAATGAATGCTGGACAATCTGCCCAAAGATGAAGAAAAGACTTGAAGCAACAGAAAGAAAGAAAAGAGTACTGAACTGTTACGTGATATCTGTCCTCCTATATGGCAGTGAATACTGGACAATCTCCCCAAAGATGAAGAAGAGACTTGAAGCAGGAGAAACAAAGAAAAGATTACTGAACTGTTACGTGATATCTGTCCTCCTATATGGCAGTGAATACTGGACAATCTCCCCAAAGATGAAGATGAGACTTAAAGTAACAGAAACAAAGAAAAGATTACTGAACTGTTACGTGATATCTGTCCTCCTATATGGCAGTGAATGCTGGACAATCTGCCCAAAGATGAAGAAGAGACTTGAAGCAACAGAAAGAAAGAAAAGAGTACTGAACTGTTACGTGATATCTGTCCTCCTATATGGCAATGAATGCTGGACAATTTCCCCAAAGATGAAGAAGAGACTTGAAGCAAGAGAAACAAAGAAAAGAGTAATGAACTGTTACGTGATATCTGTCCTCTAAAATGGCAGTGAATGCTGGACAATCTCCCCAAAAATGAAGAAGAGACTTGGAGCAACAGAAAGAAAGAAAAGTGTACTGAACTGTTACGTGATATCTGTCCTATATGGCAATGAATGCTGGACAATCTGCCCAAAGATGAAGAAGAGACTTAAAGCAACAGAAACAAAGAAAAGAGTACTGAACTGTTACGTGATATCTGTCCTCCTATATGGCAGTGAATGCTGGACAATCTCCTCAACGACGAAGAAGAGACTTGAAGCAAGAGAAACAAAGAAAAGAGTACTGAACTGTTACGTGATATCTGTCCTCCTATATGGCAGTGAATGCTGGACAATCTCCTCAAAGATGAAGAAGAGACTTGAAGCAAGAGAAACAATGAAAACTGTACTGAACTGTTACGTGATATCTGTCCTCCTATATGGCAATGAATGCTGGACAATCTCATCAACGACGAAGAAGAGACTTGAAGCAAGAGAAACAAAGAAAAGAGTACTGAACTGTGACGTGATATCTGTCCTCCTATATGGCAATGAATGCTGGACAATCTCCTCAACGACGAAGAAGAGACTTGAAGCAACAGAACTTTGGTTCTACAGAAGGATGCTGAGAATATGTGAGTAACGACGAATTTTTTGAGAAAATAGGAACAAAAAGAAAATAAAGTCATACTTAACACCGGGAAGAAATTTTTAGGGCACATAATGAGGAAAGAGGACGTGGAAAATCTGATACTCATAGGGAAGGTTGAAGGCAAGAGTGACATAGGAAAAGAGCCTATAACCTATTTAGTTAGCCTGAGTAAATGGATAGCGGAACAAGGTTTAGGAGAGATAAGAAAAAGACAAAATTTATTAAAAGCTACAAAAGACAGGAAATTGTGGAGAGCCATGTTCGCCTACCACCAGGAGAATGACCTTGAGCAAATGGATGTCAGAACAAGGTTTAGGAAATATAACAAAAAGACAAAATTTTATTAAGAGCTACAAAGGATGGGAAATTGTGGAGAGCCGTAACCGCCAATATCCTGAATGGACACATCACATAGAAGAAGAATAAGCTTGAGTAAATGGATAGCGGAACAAGGTTTAGGAGAGATAAGAAAAAGACAAAATTTATTAAGAGCTTCAAAGGACAGGAATTTGTGGAGAGCCATGATCGCCAAAGTACTGAAGGGACACGGCACATAAAGAAGAGAAGGAAGAAGAATTGGACAAGCATTCTCAGTCGTTAGTAATTCCCCCTTTCAACGTGGAAATGATTTTTCCAACTTTTGTAACAGACAGGAACGTACAAAAATCGAATCAGTATTATCTGGGCGAGTACGATCAAAGCCCCTGCTTCAGTGTAGCTAAAAAGGCAAACAAGATTGCAAATTACTTTATACTTCCAGGTAGAGTATTTTAACAGTATTGCCCTAACTAAAGTCTTTCTACGACGGCCTTTTTATAATTTGTTTTGTGTGCATTAATATGCCGGAATAGACATTTCTCTCGATTTCACATCAGACAGCCAAGGTAGCCAGTGTTGAGTGGAGTGTTCATCTCGGTTGCCGAATGAAGAAGCACGTGACTTCACACCTTCATCCGGTTTTGCGAGCGTGGAGTAGAATTTGTAATAAAGGGAGGAGTTTGGTGGTCTCTGATACAAACACAAGAACATAAGCTCCATGCTTCGAATAAGGGCTCTGTGAGGCCACACCCCAGACACTGGCTGAAAATCATTGATGAAGTTGGAATTTGAATACAATGTAATATTAGGTAATGAAAGATTCAAGTCACACATTATCCCATGGTTCACGTGTTTTCCGGCACGTCCACTTTATGCAACAAACAAAACCCATCATACAATAAAGCAAAAACAGTTTAAATTTCCTCGAATACGAGTGGCCAACTATACAGGTGAAGTTTGGTAACATAAAGAAAAACACGTGACGTGCAAATACTGAAAAAGTTTGAAAACGAGATCGACATTTTGATGAAATACGTCTGGAAATTGCTAAAACATTTACGGCTCGCCCACTTCATGCAACAAACAAAACACACCATACAATAAAACAAAAACAGTTTTAATTTAATATCAAAATTTATTTTCTTTTAAAAAATACAAACAATAAAACAATCCTTGAGGCATTTGACGACTTGTGAGTTTTCAGTTGAAAATAAGATTAAGTTGCCTGCAACGTTAATCCTCTTTGGGGGCTGAATGCTTTTCACATATATACAGACAATATGACTCTTAATTTTGAGGTTTTTCTGCTCATATAAAATTAATTTACGAGTAATTTTACTATAAAGTAAGGAGGATTTAAAAAAAAAATCGTTGCATTGTAAAAAGCCAATAATAACCATTTCCGAAATATTTTTTTGGGTAAATTTTAATGTTTATAAAATATTGCAAAATAAACTAGGCTCTGGTAGGATTCGAACCCACGTATTGTGAAAATTTTTTACTGAAAAAGTTTTAAAACGAGATCGAAATTTGGATGAAATAGTTACGCATGGAAATTGATAAAAATGTCATAAAATAAAAGTTTTGCATTGTAGTTGATATGTTAATTTAAATTCTTTGTCTAGGATATGAATCGATTTCGGATGGATTTATTGTAGATTGATCTGAAATGGAAAGGGCTACGTTGAGCTTGGAGTAACAATTGGTGATATGAGGGCGAATTGAACATGTACTTGTGGTAGGGTTGACTGCTCATAGAGTAAAGCTGATCCGGTTGTGGCCATGCGCAGCGGCCGACATTGACCAAATATAGCTGGACGCCATTCTTTTTAAGCATTTTGATTTCCTTGGTCAGTTCTGGGGTGATGGTGGTGACGGACGGATCAACAAACAAAACGGCTACCTGGTTTTCAGTATGGCCGCTGATGGCGTTTCGGGAGGACAAGACATGTCTCATTTTTCGGACGACATCGACCAGATCGGGCAGTTTACCGTCAGTAACGACGCTGTCTTTAATAATTGACGGGTCCTTGTCCATTAGAGATGTGATGGGGACGTTGAAACTGGATGGGCAGTAGCCGTAGGAGACAATACCGAAGTGTCCATAGCCGGTGTATGGAAGGAGTGTGTTGATAAATTGGTGAATCATACCAGAGCGATAGGCTCCCATACCAACGAGGTCGTAACCGAACAGGATAATGCCTGCAAAAATAAGAAAATATTTTGTAAGTATTTTTGATGCATTAACTCTTTTTAACGACATTTAGTAAGTAAGGAGATTAGGTTGCTAATACATTTTCCTTTATTTGTGCCAGCTTTTTTTTAGGGCATTTTTATATAAATTATCGTATATACTCTCGTATCATGAGACTTTTGGAGAACTAATTTCGAAGCTAATTTTAAGGGGGTCGCATGATACATGACATAAAATTAGCGTATATGCTGCTGGCCGTTGACCAAACTATATAACCATTTACTGTAATCAAAAAGTGCAGCTGTATTTAAAATAAACATCACTGCATCCAATAATAATGCAAGTAATATCCACATATTAGTATCGTACTAGAAAATACAAACATAGCGAATATGCATCTTTTCCATTGTTTACGTTTCTAAGATGTTTAGCTGTTTCTCGTTCGGTTGTTTATGGCTGTACGCGTTTATGCATCTAGTATAGCGTTACTAACGATACTTTTATCATTCTCTTTTATTTTTTTAACTAGAAGATGGGATAAAGAGATAGAGGAAAAGAATTTGGTCTATTGTAATTTAGTCGCTCCAAAAGGGAACTCGCATGATACACAAGATACATGATAAAATCATTTTTGTAAGTGAAAATTTGGGGGTCACACGATATGCGAGATCGTGCGTTACACGGTGATTATACGGTGGTTTAAAATTCAGAATTCTTAGGGCAGGTCGATTTTGGAACCGGGGTATTACGCTTAATTTGAAAGTTGAAGTTTGACATGAAAGATAATGGCAGGAAATATTTATTTCCAACTTGGTACCGTTTTTTGAGGAAACGAATTCAAAGATTACGTTTACGTTCAAAATGGCAGCCTTTCTACTGAATTCTGGTGATCAGTGAAAGACTTATAGCACAGCCTTATAAAATTTATAATTTTCTGAAGCTTTACAAATTGTATATGGACAAGATGCATGGCACAAGCACATTATTACTAAATTATTATGCTATCAAATAAGACCTTCAATTACTTCAAAGGTAAATTATACTGAACAATTTATCTATTTTATAATGTCATGTTATACGGTGCAGTAGTTTTAAGGCGATTTCCAATAAATAATGCAAATTTAAAACATTTTGTCTTATAATTTGTACTCAGTAGTATTATGGTGTTATATACATTTTTACCTATTTTTGTTTTTTTATTAATTATCATCTAACAAATCTTATTTCTTGATTAACCTTTTTTGTAATCTTTTATAATTTTTTATACAGTTTTACTTATGAAATTCAGTAAAAAATGCATAAATTGGTTGTGATGATTCATAATTAGAATTTTAGTTTAAATATATTTTCCATTCAATGTATCCAATGCAAAAGATATCAACTTTAGTTGAATTTATTCTTGAAATAGTAAAATTTTTAAGTCAGTTTGTAAGCAAAAACCTGCAGAAATTAGGGACTTTTGTATCTTTTTTTCAGACGAACACTCGCACAGAAAAAGAAAAATCAACCTAACACCAATAAATAGCGCATAAATTATTTTTTAATGTAATATAAAAATCACGAAAATGCTGATATCTCCTGACGAGTGGACCTAACAAGTACACAAATATTCGCCTACGAGACTCTAGAAGCAATAAATATAACACCACTCAGCTAAGAGACAAATTCTATATTTGTATTAATCACACACACACACACACACACACACACACACACACACACACACACACACACACACACACACACACACATATATACATATATATATATAAATACTTACTTGGTTGAGTTCTTCCTGGATGGTCAGGTTCAGTTTTAACTGTAAAAACGAAGAAGATAACATAATTATAGATTCTAATATTATAGATTCGCTTTTATTTTTCTTATCACTTCAAAGTGGTTGAATAAAAACTAAGCATTCTTAACATTTCCTTAACATACATATATATATATATATATATATATATATATACACACACGCGCATATACATATATATATATATATATACACGCATATATATATATACACACACGCATATATATATATATATATATATATATATATATACACACACGCATATATATATATACACACACACGCATATATATATATATATATATATATACACACACATATATATATATTTATACACACACAAGCATATATATATATATATATATATATATATATATATATGTATGTTCATCTTTAAAACACTATACTTTTTGATATATTGTTGTAAGTTGTTATAGAAAAAGTAAGAATTATCGTTAGCAAAAGGGGCAATTCAAGATCCATACTACACATTGGAGATGTCAGAGTATTTGTGAACAGTTCAGTGGTGGACTGGGTTTAAAAATATTGGTTGCCATCCACAACTACAATGCTATCATTTAATTTTCATAATGAATAAATAAAATAAAAAAAAAATTCTTATGCATAAAAAGGAAAAATGTATTTTTCTGGAAAAAGTGTATTTCAGTAATTACAGTTGCTTGAATTTGTTTAACGGCACATAATCCCAAAGTCTAAATAAATATTTTGAACACAATTTTATGGTTTCAATTAAATATATTTTAAAATTGTATGCCTTCAACTACAGATAAAATATATTGTAGGTCATTTTGTTTTAAAAATGTCTTGTTGATCATTTTACTATAAATATATAGTGTTTGTCATTTTTGTTATAGAAAAATCTATTGCTGGTATTTTTACTATAAAATGTATTTTTATGCTTTCACAGGGTTTTGTATTTTGTTTGGGGGTTCATTATTTGCCCATAGCTGGGACCCTAACAGGTGCTACCACCCGAGGTCAGGGTGGACCTGGGAACAATAGCAATTAAGAGATGTTTCCAAACTCCTCAAAACCACCCTTTGGCTATCGGATGTAGTAATACCCAGCACTTAGTAATTATCATGTACGTGTAATATACATATTACATACAATACATACCAAATATAAATACAAAATGCGATAAATTTAATTATTTATTTAGTTATTTTTAATTTTAAGTAATTGGTTGATATTTTAAAAATAGTTTACTGCACAATTGACACATTAACAGATAGTTCAAACACAATTGCATGCAGTTCTCTATATTAAACTCAATCATTTATGTTCACTCGATGGCTGTGCAAATCTGCCAAGAATTTCTTCAGCACGCAATTCCTCTAACAATTCCTTTTCTGTAGATAACGGTATGTATGATTCCAAGTTCTCCGCAGACAACGATTTTCTTAAGTTTGACTTTGTGAGCTCTAGCTTTGAAAAGGTCATTTCCCATTGAAAATAATTGAATTTGTTCAGGAGAGTTGCGTCTTCGTGGTTAGCATTTTCGGCTGATATGAAGTGGAAAGATTATATTGAAGCATTTGCTAGGTTTGCTGCTAAGAACATTTGTTCACTGTGTCATACTAGACAATTTTTCTATCTAGAATCTATCTTACATGTCTATAAGCCCACCATTCATCCTGGCTTTGAATATTGAATGTCACATCTGGTCTGGTGCTCCTGCTGTTTATCTAGAGATTCTTTGGGCACCTCGAAGCGGTGTAATGGTTACGACTGAGTAGTGAGTTGGATCCTCACTGGGTACCCTATACTTTCGGCCGTGTGACACATCTAAGCTACCCTTAGTAAAATCACTAGGGTACCTCGAGGCGGTGTAATGGTTAGCAAGCTTGTCTCGCTAGAACAATTACGACTGAGTAGTGAGTTCGATCCTCACTAGGTACACCATACTTCCGACCTTGTGCCACATCTAAGCTACGCTTGGAAAAATCGCTATATCTAGTGATTCTTGATAAAATCCAAAGAAGAATCAGCAATATTATCAGTCCTGACCTGGCATCTCGGCTTCAGTCACTTTCCCACCGCCACAATGAAGATTCCCTGTGCCTTTCCTATATATATTTTCATGCTAATTGTTCGAACGAGCTCTTCGCTATGGTAGCTGGCCTTTTTGAATTTCAGTGATTAGCAAAAAGGGCTCCTCAATTTACATTTGAATTGGCTAGATGCAACCGCAAGTTCTATGCTAACAGTTTCTTCTCTCGCACTTCTCGCCTGTGGAACCCCTCTTCCGTCTTCTTTCCAGCCAACTTCGATCTCCAAAAATCGAAATGCAATATCAATTGCTATTTACTATCTTCCTAATTACTCTTCTGTTATTGTTCTTTTTCTTTAATGTTTCGGTTTTCTAATTCTTTCACACTCAGTAACCTCTTGTGTCTTAGTGGCTTTACTGCCTTGCATGGGGGGAAATTGATTTTAGAAAATTCAGTAAGTGAGGCATAACTTTGATTTATACTGTATGTTAATCTCTCAAAGAAATATGGCCAAAAATGAACCAACCTGGCTTTTCGGCTAAATCTTCCGTCGAGGGACTTCTGGTAGTAGAAACCTCAGTGGTTGTAGTGGTCGTGGGGTCTGTGGCGACCGATGGTGTGATGGTTTCTTCTGAAGAAAAAAGAAGACAAGGGCTTTGTAATGAATTATCTATATACATACTATAAAATAATAAGTTAAAAAAAATAAAATATGTAAACCAGTGTGGGATTATTTCCACATTGATGTCCGCTAGGTGACATTCTATACATGACTATAAAATAAAAGGGTATAAACTCTCTACCCACTCCCCCCTGACCCCCTCTCTCTCTGTTGCGGAGTGTAGTAGCAACAACACGGGACTTTTCTTCCACTGGGTAAACTTCTTAAATCCCTACACCCACACCACCCACACCCACACACACACACGCACACACGCACAAACAACACACACACACACAAACACACAGAGAGAGAGAGAGAGAGAGAGAGAGAGAGAGAGAGAAAGGAAATTCACCGAAATTTATTAAAAACATTAAGGGAATACACATTTGTCATGTTTTAATAACATTAATGTTACAAGAAATCACCCTTCCCCGAAAATTCAAAAATAAGTTTTGAAACGGAAGTTCGGAGAAAAAACAAACATGCGCAATAGCTTAACTTCCGGATTTTTTCTAGTCTTTAATATCGTGAAAAATTGAATATTTCGATGAAATTTCGTATGACATTGAGATTTTAATTGATAATATGGTATAACTTTAAAAAAAAAATTACATAGGTAAGGCTGTAAAACAGGGTCGTATTATTTTCAAAGATGCAATTTATTTCCTGTTTTTAGCTTCGGGGTCATAATATACACCGGGAAATTAAAGGAAAAAGTGAGGCGTATTATACACAAGTACGCGTTTTCCAAAACTTCAGAAACACGGGGTGCGTATTATACAGACGTTCTATTATACGCAATACTATCAATTTATACTAGGTTTATGACATTTTTGTAACCCTATGTTCCTATGTCATAAATTGATGAACTTTTGTTCAAAAGTAATGAAAAAGGCATTAATTTGTGTGAGTTCTTGAAAAAGGTCACCCAAAACTGAAAATTTGATTTTACCATATACACAATAAGGATAAAAAATCAAAATATTTCAGAAGGTTTATTTTTCAATTTGCTAATCATGTAATTTGATAGTACTTATGTATTTTTTAATTCATTTAACAGTTTATAGCTATAGCATCATATAAAAATTTACAAATATATAAACACAAGTTTTAGAAGGCTTCAGGAAGTTCTAGAAGGTTCCGAAAAGTCATAGTAGTACTAGACTTATATATGATTTTTAAAATTTTGTGTTGGGGGTGACATTTAAAAAAAACAAAAAAACTGAATTAAACCCTTCTTTATTATTTTTGAACAAAAGTTCAAATTATTATACAGGAAATCAATTATTTTACAAAATGTTAAAAAGTTATAGCCATAAGATATAACACAATACTCCACCCGGTATTGTAAAGATCACTGTTTCAGATCAAGTATATTAAACACAGGCTTTGGCCTGATCTGATTTCAGATTTAAACTCTATTATATATATATATATATATATATATATATATATATATATATATATATATATATGTATAAAACTCTATTGAAAATAAATATTCAATAAATTTGAGAATATTTGGTCTGGTCCTAAAATACAAACTTACTGTGGAAACATTTTTCAATTATAGCTCAATTGTTTGATGTCATCAACAGTTAATGGACTAAATTTGACTTCTCTTTCTATAAAAAAAATTGTCTGCAGATTTACTTATAAAGCTTAAACATTTAAAGAAATCAAAAGGAAATGTTGTCCCATACTTTGATTCTTTCTTGACCAAGAATTTGTCACAGAGACAATTTTGGGTTTATCTCATTTTATGCCGAAAAGTGTATTTGTCGATTTGTTCATTATGCCATCCATTAAATATACTTTGAATAAAAAATGGTTCAAACCCCAAATGTAAAAAGTCAGTTAATCAAATTATTATACAGGAAATCAATTATTTGACAAAAAGCCATAACCCTAGTATTATCTACAAGGCACATTAAACTCAAGTCGTATTATACACAAGAAAATACGATTGTTTACTCTTACCATATGAATGCCAGCATATTATGTTTAGGCCTTACTGTTATCATTATTAGATTTCTTTTAAATATGTGAGCTTTTTACTTCAGATTTCAGCAACCCCATGCGTCTTAGTGGCTTTATTGCCTTGTTTTGGCATGAATGATAAAAAAATCTTACTAGGTCCAAACAAGATTCCTTTTGTCCATGACCTCCTCGTTGATTAGGGTACCAGCCAAATTCTGGACTGGCCCAATCACGAACGAACTCAAATTTAGTAAAAAAACAAAGCAAACTGGGTATTAACCCTAAATGCCATATTTTTCACATATTCAGTAACCTCTTGCATCCTAGTGGCTTTATTGCCTTGCTTGAAGTGAAATGATTTAAATAAAAAAAGATGTTTAAATAAAAAAAGATTTTAAAATAATTTGATATGACTTACCCTCACAAGGCTGGATGTGGAACTTTTGTGTAATTTCTTTCAAAGCCGAATAACTTGACACAGTATAAACACCATTGTCCGGGTCGCTTGCAATTGCTTTCAGTTCCTCGAGGTCGTAATTCTTGGAATTGCCAACGCCAATAGCATAAACGTTAATGCCAAGTTTGTGCAGTTTATCAGCCTCTGCTTTCGTATCGGCTGGCTGTGCTGACCGACCGTCTGTAATTACAACGGCTACAATCGGGCCTTTGCTATCAGTCAAAAGGGGTTCAACTTGTTCTTTAAGTAACTTGAGGGCTT
>OZ038508.1:88665437-88700437 GCA_964036315.1 Acanthosepion esculentum | reverse complement strand
ATATATATATATATATGAATATATATATATATATATATATGAATATATATATATATATATATATGAATATATATATATATATATATGAATATATATATATATATATATATATGAATATATATATATATATATATGAATATATATATATATATATATATATATATATATATATATATATATTCATATATATATATATATGTGTGTGTGTGTGTGCAGGTATGCAGAAAAATAGGAAAGATATATATATATATTTTTCTTATGGAAGTGGCTGAATCCCTTTTCTGTGAGTGAAAGTGGGCTTCCGTCTGTGCCAAGAGTTCCTCCCGTTGGAAATTCTTCATGGTCATTCATCATCATCGTATTGCTTGCTTCATCATCATGCAAACTGGACTTGTACATAATTAACAATGAGTTATATCCTAACTGGGTACCCCGTATTTGCTGGCCTTGTGCCAAATTAAACTAAGTTTACTAAATAATAGACCACTTCTGCGAGATCTTAATGGTTGACCATTTCCACCGATTAGTGAGTTCTATCCTCACTGAGTAACCGATAGCCGTTGGCCTTGTGTAAAAAAAGTCAAGCTTACTAAAAAATTGGACACTTCAGCGTGGGAGTAATGGTTAACGAGCTTGTAGGGTTGACTGTTTCTAGCGTTTGGTGAGTTCTATCCTCACTGGGTGCCCCATAGTTGTTGACCTTATGCCAAACTAAGTTAAGCTTCCTAGGTAACAGGAATGTGAAGGTAATGGTTAACGATCTAGTATGGTTGACCATATCTACTGATTAGTGAGTTCTATCCCCACTAAGTGCCCTATGATTGTTGACTAAGTCAAACTAAGTGCAGCTTTCTAATTAATATGACGCCTTGACGGTAATGGTTAACGAGCTAGTAGGGTTGACCATTTCTACCGATTAGTGAGTAGGTGTCTCGTGGTTGTTGTCCTTGTGCCAAACTAAGCTACGCTTCCTAAATGAAAATAGCTTTTTGTCTTTTTTGGCCTGAAGGCGAAATTTAATCAAAGTCCAGTTCAGAGTGGTGTCCCTTACAGAGTGGATGTTTCCCGTGGTACGTAAAGTGGAGAGGGTCAACATTAGCACCCCCTGAAAAAGTATGGAAGTCCAGAGGTGACTGTATAATCTACGAGATGATTCTCATGATACCATGCGAGGTTCTATACTATTTGTGATCGTGTGTGTGAAGCTGTCATCGTGAGAGTGTGAGTATTAATTAATTAATTTGTATCATAATGTCATTTACCGTTCAAATCACGAATAATGGCGAATTAATAAAAATGAAAAAAAATATATACAAAATCGAGACTTACCCCAAACAAACAAAGAGTTCCAACGAAGAGTAGAGGTCGAAACATCATTGTTCTGGTTGAATTATTGTAGTGATAAACACGTGAAGATTTGCCGGAGAGTTCTAGACACGAACCTTAGCTCAACTCAGCAAAACACTAAAGAGATTGCAATGACGCTCTGCTTTATATACAATACTCCAGGACATTTTGATTTTACGTGGTCGGATTTAGGCGCGAACATTCTTCCGGGCGAATGACATCACGGATGCAGAAATGAGGGAAAAAGAAAAGAAAATGTCTGGAATTAATCAACTCACTCTGTCGAAACACTTCAAACGCATAGCTACAGAAAAAGAAAAAGAAAAAAAAGAGAGACGCTTGGGAAAACCCAACATGCACTCCCTAAATATATCTTTCCCTCACACGAGAACGTCATATAAAAATAACCTCCCCCCATCCCAATTCAGCGAATTCCCAGCAGCCTAAGTTACTTCATCGTAGCTAGTAGAAACGATAGTGCATATAAAAGACTAAACATGTGTTCTAGTCTTGAAAAAGGACTATTTTCGATTTGTTTTTATTTCTCTGACGTCATTGCACGGGGCATGATTTCCGGGGACTTTATGTTACACGATCGTCTGGTTATGGGACATTGAAATTCAACTAAAGGGGATCAAATGTTGAAATACAGATGATAGATATAAAAAAAAAAAAAAATGAAGAAGAAATGTTTATTTATAGCTTTTAAATTATTTTCGCAGTTTTAAAAAAAGAAAACATACGAAAAGTAAATATACTGAGTTACTTATTTTTCAAACATACGAAAAACCTGACCAAGCGTGTAATATTTTAATTCCGTCTATTCGGCTTTTGAAAGTAAATTTTTTCTTGAACGAAATCTATTTGACGGTAAATTCTATTTAATATTTAATTTAGTAAACATACAGTTCACCCATAGCATTAAAAATGGAAAGAAATATTCAAGTCATTTCGCAAATGCTTGAGATATATTTTTCTGTAGGCGTAATCTAGATTTTTTTTCTATACAACTAAACGTGTTGTTGTATGCGAGAAAGGAATCTGGTTTTTAAACATTAATAGTAAAAAAAAAAAAAATCGAAAAAAAGTTAACCCGACACATATCCCAAAAATATGTTCGAATGATCTTTCCTCTATGGTACCTAGACTTTATGAATTTAAGCGCAGTACTAGATTGGCAGAAAGGTCTCATTATTTTACAGTTGAAATGTCTAGATGTAACCGTAACTTCTATGCAAACAGTTTCTTCTCTTGCAGTTCTCGCTACATATAGTATGGGGGTTTCTGCTATATATTTAGAGATCTTTGATAAAATCCAAAGAAGAATCTGCTATTGGTTCTGAATCTGGCATCTCGGCTTCAGTCACTTTCCCACCGCCAAAATATATTTTCCCTGTGCTATTTCTATAAATACTTTCACGGTAATTGTTCTTATGAACTATTACTCAATGGTACCTAGACTTTATGAATTTAAATTCAGTACAAGATTGGTGCGAAGGTCTCATCATTTTACAATTGAAATGGCTAGATGCAACCGTAAGTTCTATGCTAACAGTTTCTTCTCATGCACTTCTCACTACATATATTATGGTGTTCCTGTTATATATTTAGAGATCTTTGATAAAATCCAAAGAATAATCTGCAATGATATTGGTTCTGGTCTGGCATCTCGGTTTCAGTCACTTTCGCACCGCCAAAATGTAACTTCCCTGTGCCTATCCTAGAAATACCTTAATGGTAATTGTTCTGATGAACTTTCCTCTAAAAAAAGCCCAGTTGTAAATATTCATTTTTTAAAAAAATGTTATTTTATTCCCCCACCCAACAGAAACTAATTGTACATATGCGGGCGAGTTAGAACTACATAGAGACTCTGAGGTATTATGGTGGCTGTAGTAAGAATGGTGATTAAGAATGTGTTGATTTGGTGGAAGGGATACTGTGGTATGTTTGGGTCAGTAATTGTGGCTAGCTAAGTTTAAGTCAGATTGAAGACCAGCCCTAATCTATCACTCCGTTTGGCCACGTGCCACATTATTGCATTAAAACAAAATAAATATTACTTTCCTCTATATTACCTGGATTTTATGAATTTAAGCGCAGTATTAGATTGGCAGTAAGGTCTCATCATTTTACAGTTGAAATTACTAGATGAAACCATAAGTTCTATGCTAACAGTTTCTTTTATCGCACTTCTCGCTTGTGGGAATCTCTTCCGATTTCTTGGTTTCCTGTCAACGTTGATCTTCAAAAATTTAACTGCAATGTCAATCGTCATTTTCTGTCTTCTTAAACCCTGTTCTTTTCTTGTCCTCTCTCCTTAATAGTAGTTTTTCTCATATTCTCTAACACTCAATAACTTCTCCCGTCCTAGTGGCTTCATTGCCTTGCTAGGAGAGAAACGATTAAAATTTAAACGCAATGACGTTATTTTCTGTCTTCTTCATTCTTATCCTTTTATTATATTCTTTATATTTGCTTATATTCTTTCAATCTCTTTCTCACTGTAACGTAGTTTCGCAGTACCTTTTTTTTTTATAAATTCTTTCATGGCAATTGTTTTGATGAACTTTCCGCTATAGTGCCTAGACTTTATGAATTTAAGCGCAATTCTAGATTGGCAGTTAGGTTTCATAATTTTTTATTTCAAATGTCTTGATGGAATCGTAAGTTCTATGCTAATATTTTCATCTTTCGCAAGTGGAACTCTCTTCCGGCTTCTTGTTTCTCATTCAACTTTAATCTTCAAAAAATATAAATGCAATATCAATTGTTAATCTTCTGTATTCTTAATTTTTGTTCTTTTATTGTCCTCTCTTTGATAGTATTTTTCTTATACAATCGGTAACCTCTTGCGTCTTAGTGGCTTCATTGCCTTGCATGTGCCGAATCTATTAAATTTACATAAATTTTCGGTTGGTTATATTTTTTGTTAGAGGAATCTAGAATTTTTTCTGCCTTCCATCAGTATGGCTGATGCTAACCACCAGAAGAGTGACATTTCCCCTTCTCTGGCTAACGTTCTCCGCTGACGTGAAGTGAAAATGTTATATTGAATCAATTGCTAGGTCTCTTGTTAGGATGTTGGTTAAATCTCTCGTGCAAGACAATTTTTCTTGACAAAATCTATACTAAATATTTATAAGTCTACCATTTGTCCATGCTTAGAATATTGTCGCCACATATGGTCTGGTGCTCCTGCTATATATTTAGAGAATCCAAAGAACAATCTGCAATGTTATTGGTCTTGACCTTGATATATCTTTGCCCAATAGCTCTGATTGATTTTCCTTCTTTTCTCATCTTCAAAATGACTTGCTTTTCTCCCATCGACAACTCACTCGTCTTCATAAAGGTTTATCCATTTTAACAAGAAATACAGATTTTATAGGTGAAATTCGAGACTAAAATCACGAGCTAAGGGAACACCAGACCAGGAAGAGACACCTGTCAGTCATATGTTTACTTGCTTACTTGAAAATTAGATGGGTACAAACAAAAGGTGATATGCATTAAGTTGTTTAACACCGCTAAATGTAAAATAAAATAAAAATAAAATAAAAGCTGCAATTCTGAACTCTTGTCTCATATTCATCTTTTGATCTTAAACCCAAATATCCTCAGGGAACAACAAGAACGAAGGAATTGACCTTGCCGTTCAAATACTTTTGGAGGGGACTATATATATATATATATATATATATATATATATATATATATATATATATATATATATATATATATATAAAGATTATATAAATAATATATATAAATAATATATATAAATATATATACATAGTATATATAAATAATATATAAATATATATAAATATATAAATATATATAAATAATATATAAATAATATATATAAATATATATAAATAATATATAAATAATATATATAAATATATATAAATAATATATAAATAATATATATAAATATATGATCTTCTGAGCTTTAAGATTATAACGTCTATTGTGTGTGTATGTCACCACACAATGTATACTCTTTTCCGGTGTATCTTTAATGTATTAGACATTAAAAAATATTCATATTTCTCTCACTTAAATCGTCTTTGACTCCCCTCTTTAAAACTTCTCTCTGTTAAATTTTAAACCCCCTTCATCTTTAGACCTTCCTGTCCTTCTCTCGTCTGTTACCCCTCCCTATAGTTTTCATTTACTCTAGCATTCGTCTCACACTCTCATACATACACTCTCACTAAATTTTATTTTTTATTCTCGGAGTTGTTTTTTCTGTTTTCTTTTTGAATTTGTAGGTCTGATGAATTGGATCGTATTTACGATTCCAATGGAATAAATTGTGACCATGGAATATTAGTGTTTAACTCTTTTTATTATATTCTTACTCTATCCTGGACATTGAGTTCTACCTGGATTCTATCCTCTTGGAATAATTCTTTATACATATACATATGTATGTGTATGTATGTATATATATTTATATATTTTAGATATATGATTGCATATGTATGTGTATATGTACCACTAATATTATCAATATATATATATATATATATATATATATATATATATATATATATATATAGTTCTTTTTAGGGATTAAAATAGTGTAGAAATGGTCCGTGATGATTACTGTCGCAAACGCTTTTGACCAATCCATTAGACATTTCTACGCGGTACGTTGATGAATAAATTATGGATCATACTTGGTTTAAATTGTATTTCTTATAAAAGGTTTCGAAAATTTTCTCTTCGTCTGACACAATGAAACACCCACTATATATATATATATATATATATATATATATATATATATATATATATATATATATATATATATATTCATAAACACAACTCAAAGATGGCTAAAATTTAATTTAATTTAGTGTATTTTTTTTAGATATTTTGTGGGATGGACAATTATGCTGTGACACGATTTGGATAATTTTTCTGTTATATCCGGTGCACGTGCATATATATATATATATATATATATATATATATATATATATATATATATATATATATATATATGAATAAAAAAATAAATATATAAGATAAGAAAAAAAAATAACAAACAAAATAATTTAACCAAATTAAATAAATAAACAAATAAACGACTTCCGGCAAAATAACCGACAAAATAGACTACCCGCAATGCACCACTGGCCCGTATACATCAATAGCCGAGAAAAATAACAGCAGTTGTGGCCCGACGATTGCGTCTAACATGAAACAGACTGTCTTCTCTAAGTGTTGACTTCAATGTTCACTTTTATATTTATACACGCTCTATGCCTGATATTGAGCACTTTATCCTATGAATATAGCACACCTTAAGACTATATTTCTTCATATATATATATATATATATATATATATATATATTGTACAAATCGTTATTCCGCTAGAAAAAGAATAGGTTAAAATCGTTTCGTGTCAATCCTACTATGTCTTCCCAATTGAGCAATGGTGAGAGGAAAAAGATTATTCAGGAGTTTAATAAAAGTACCATTCAAAGTCCATTAAAGAACCGCCAAGAGAATGAAGAATAAGCTTTAAAAAGAGGGAATAGTTGTGAGGAAAACTGGATCAGAAGGTCACAACAGGAAAAGGGATCTTTATTTCAACTTAGAGCTAAAGAGATTAATTAGAAAAGATCCAACTCAATCCATAAGACGTTTGGCATGTGAGAGAGGAGTTTCAGCAATGACAGTCTAAAGAGCAGTTAAAAAAAGACTTGTAAATGAAATTGTGTGAGGCACGTTGTTACTCCAGGACAGAAAGTCAGAAGGTTAGAGAGGGCGAAAATAATCTTGAATAAGTTGAAAAATTATCCTGAATTAATATATATATATATATATATATATATATATATAAACTTCATTTCAATTCTTCATGAGCTTCCGATTCTTAGCTACGGTTAGTTAAGGATGAACATGTTTCGTTTATGGCCGATTTCATCACAATTCTTCTGTTAAGCTTGGAGAGTAATTATACATTGTTATTACTCAAAATAGAATGCAAAAGTGTTATAAAAAGCTCAGGGAATTCCAGTAAGATATCTTTAATCATTTCTACGATACAACAATTCAAAGCTTAATCTAATAAATGGACAATTTTGCTGCTTCAGGACTTGGACAATATTGCTGTTACTGCCGGTATATATATATATATATATATATATATATATATATATATATATATATATATATATATATATATATATTTCTGATTGAATGAATTGCAAACATTATGTCTGTTTATTTTTATCATAATCCTTTCATATTCACGAATATTTTTCCGTATATTACAATTGAATAAGGCAAGAAATGCAAGGTAACAGTGAGAATCACTTTTATTTCCCAGGTGTTTGCCATCTCTTGGGAAAGTACTTGGTAAATAACAGTGATTTACGCTGTTACATAGCATTTCTTGCATCATTTGATTGTAATATACGGAAAAATATTCGTGAATATGAAATGAGTATGATAAAAATAAGCAGACATAATGCTTGCATTTCATTTAATCAGATATGCCTACAAGAGAATTTGCTGTCTAAATAAACAATATATATATATATATATATATATATATATATATATATATATATATATATATATATATATATTGTAATAAAAAGAAAGAACAGTAAGATATATAATCCAGTGATCTTACTGATATTTTTATTTTTACAAAACAGTGCTCAATGTAAATTTACAGAGCATAAATATTAAATTTCGCTTGACGATGAAACAGAGCTAATGCTTTTAATTTAATTATATAATTAAATTTCAAGTTTTTAGCTTCGGTTTTTGAAACACGCTAATTCCTGTGTAGCGAAGAAACCATGTTTTAAATCAGTTAATTTATATATATATATATATATATATATATATATATATATATATATATATATATATATTAAAAAGAAGAGAGAAATCGCAACGTTTTTGGTTGTAATGTGGATTTGAAAAAAAATATATTTACACAAACGTTTTTCTTGAGTCTGAGGAAAACATTTGTGTCAGTACCACACAAAAAAGAGAATGTTTAACATCGAAAAACATAAGGAAAATTAATCCATTTTAATAATATGTGGAAATATCCACTCTTTGCCCGAAGAAGGTTGTGAGGGCCGAAACCCGTGTTGCAAAATTATAGAAAATAAAACATAATATATATATTTTTAAAAAATTGTGGTTTTTTCTCTTATTTTTAAAATATATACTTTTTTCTCGTTGGAACAACTATAACCTCTTCCATATATATATATATATATATATATATATATATATATATATATATATATATACTATTTAATTCATATTAAATTCCTAAATTATTTCATAATATATATATATATATATATATATATATATATATATATATATATATATATTATGAAATGGACAAAGTCCGACAATTATTTAAAGACATTTTTATGTTTAACATTCTTCTTATAGATAGAAGATTGAAGTTTATAAGCAGTAAATTCAACCTTGCCAACCGGACGATCCTCTGTGGCCGAATCGGTT
Source organism: Acanthosepion esculentum (assembly GCA_964036315.1). Taxonomy (NCBI): domain Eukaryota; kingdom Metazoa; phylum Mollusca; class Cephalopoda; order Sepiida; family Sepiidae; genus Acanthosepion; species Acanthosepion esculentum. The sequence goes on along the minus strand of OZ038508.1, from coordinate 88,691,567 downwards.
AAAAGGCACGTCAGGCTATATGACTGTTCCGTATAGGATACAGGTTCGATTCCTGTTGGACGACGAATATTTTCTAAGAAAACTTCTCGGACATACAGGCCGGTAAATGTTATTTAATACTGTTTAATAAAAAATAAAAAAACAGCATTTACTTAAATACTTGTATCTATAAAAAGAATGTTAAACATAACAATATATTTATATATATATTATTATAAAGTAATTTCATGGAAATAGCTAACAGAATGCATGATGCATGATTTTTAAACCTTCCTTTCGACTGACAAACTCATGATGAGTCAGAGAGATGGAAAAAAAAACAGGGTGGCTACTGGCGGAAACCACCCTCACAGGTTGGAGCATCAACGAAGCGGGGATGGCGTGGTGTTTTGGGACGTGATTATAAACATTGAAGTAGTGGGTTCATGGTGAAATTCTAAACGCTGACAGTTCAGAAAAACGACTTTTCAGTTTGTAAGGAAAAACATCGATACATAGTTGAAGAAAATGTAACTCTTTCAGAATCTCCTTTTATGGTAAAATATTCTTCATTATATTTCACTAAAGAGACGTTTTCTATGTGCCGTATCCCTTCAAGGCGTAGCTGATCATGGCTCTCCACAATTTCCCGTCCTTTGTAGCTCTTAATAATTTTTTATTTTTTGTTATTTCTCCTAAACCTTGTTCTGCCATCCACTCACTCAAGCTCACTAAATAGGTTATGCATTGTTTTCCTCTGTCCCTCTTGCCTTCAATCTGTCCTGTGAGTATTAGATTTTCCAAGCGCTCTTTCCTCATTATGTCCCCTAGAAATTTCAGCTGCCTCTTCCTGATATTTATTATAAGGGTCCTTTTAGTTTCCCTTTTCTTTAACTTCTATGTGCTGTATCTCTTCAGGTGATAAGCGGTCATGGCTCTCCACAATTTCCTGTCCTTCATAGCTCTTAATAAATTTTGTCTTTGTTATTTCTCCTAAACCCTGCTTCACCATCTATTTACTTAAGCTTACTAAATAGGTTATGCATTGTTTTCCTCTGTCCCTCTTGACTTCAATCTGTCCTGTGAGTATCAGATTTTCCAAGCCCTCTTTCCTCATTATGTACCCTAGAAATTTCAAATGTCTCTTCCTGATTTTAATAATAAATTTCCTTTTAATTTCTATTCTCTCTAGCATCCTCAGAATCCTCCTGTAGAACCAGATTTCTGTTGCTTCCATTCTCCACTTTATCTCTGAGAAGATTGTCTAGCATCCACTGCCATATAAGAGGAGTAATATTACACAACAGTTCTACACTCTTTTCTTTGTTTCTATCGAAATTTGTCTGTTTCTTAATACTTTGCTTCGCTTGTGGAAAGCATCCTTTTCCATCCCAATGCGCTTCTGAGGTATTTCAATTTTTGTTTGATTTCGGCATTCCCAATTTGTAAGTTGCATGTTAGGCTGACCCTTTTGCTAACAACCATACATTCTGTCTTCTTGCAGTTGAAGTTTAGTCCATTTATCTGTAAGAGTTTCTGCAGTTACTTTTCCGTATTTGCTCTTAACACTGTGCCATCTGTATATCTTATTGTGGCCACCAATAATGAATCCTGGTCAGTTTTGTGCCATGCGTGATACACGCTTAGGCGATCATGTATCTTTCGATACATGACTGATGAAGCAGATTTTTTCCCCGCAATAGATTGCCATTTCTTTCTGCGGTGGCCATCCAAGGCGATAGAACCCGGTCTGTCATGCTATTTACCCATAGAAGGGGTCGAAGAGCATAACTTCCATTTTAATAAAATTCCCCAGGGTATTAGCACGTAAGTGAATGGCTTCGACTGGAGTTCGAACTCGGCTCAATCCGAACCGCTATCCATTACTCCACCATGCCTGCTCTATGGTAGGACATCTAATTCGAAAGAAAATAATATCTGAATAAAAACGGGCGCACCATTTGCTCGTTATTTTATTATTCTGTCAGATTCCAATCTATATTTGATCCGAATTGATATATATATATATATATATATATATATATATATATATATATATATATATATGTGTATGTATGTAAAGGACAATATGAATAAAGACAAAAAGAAAAACCGAAGATAAAACTTCAACAACATTTTCATTTATTAGGCATTAAATTCCATCATTTAGCGTCCAACATTTTTGAAGATATTTTTTACTTGTGTTTAAAAATGCAAGTTACAAAATAAAATCCTTATATTACTCCTACTCTTCTTCTCCCAGCTATGGTTAAATAGTAGGACAAACTTGGTTATACAAACTTGGTTGGCAATCAGTCTAGGGGAAGGACAATTCTGAATTCAAAACCTCCAACTATAGGTTAAATGGTCTCACCAAAGCGCAATTGGCCAAGCGTTGTGTGTAGTGCTACTCCCCTAAAAACCATGTCAAAATCAGGGAGGGGTTCCACCAAGGAGTAAGAAGGTTCTGGATTTGGATCTGTTCCAATGGACAGGACAGACTGGATTCTGTTGCCTTAGTTGGCAACCAGGCCAGGAGAAGGACAACTCTGAATTAAAAACCTCCAACTATGGGTGCAATAGCCTCACCAACCCGCAATTGATCAAGCGTGGTGAGTACGGCTACAACTCTGAAGACCTGGTCAATGAAGAAGGGGTTCCACCAAGTAGTAAGAGGACTCTGGATTTGAATCTGTTCCACTGAGCAGGACTGATTGGGTCTTGTAGCCTTGGTTGGCAAACGGTCTAGGAGAATGACAACTCTGAATTCAAAAACCTCCAACTATAGATTAAATACCCTTACCAGCATGCAATTGGCCAATCTTGATGAGTACGGCTACACCCTTGAAGAGGGGTTCCACCAAGGAGTAAGAAGGTTCTTGATTTCGATCTGGTCCAAAGGGCAGGACAGACAGAAGCCTGTAACCTTGGTTGGCAACTGGCCTAGTAAAAGACAACTCTGTATTCAATAACCTCCAGCTATGGGTTAAATAGCCTCGCTAGCCCACAATTGGCCAATCGTGGTGAGTACAGCGACATCTATGAAGACAGGGTCAATCAAGTAGGGATTCCACGAAGGTGTATGAAGACTCTGGATCGGAATAATGTGTCTTGGAGTTCCCAGAGTTCTAATAATCAGAAATGTTAGACTGTCACTACATTATAAATGACACGTAGACTATAATGAATTATATATGACGAATATGTAAAATATCCCGGATATTAATAGTGAAAATATTACTATAGATTCATCCATTTTCTATATACTCTATTCTTTCAGAATTTTGGGGATTATGACACTCCACAGCTTTCCATCCTTTGTAACGCTAATCAATATTTGTATCCTTATTATCCCCCAACTAATTGTAAAAGCTTAATAGCCAGAGTAATGGGAGCGTGATGTCGTGTCCAACGGCAACTTAGAACGAGGCTGCACAAAAAGAATGGGATTTATTTATACATATTATCTTAGTTTTTAAAATCATATTCACCCAAAGCAAGACAGTAAAGCCGCTAAATCACGAGGGGTTACTGGGTGTGAAAGAATTAGAAAACACGGACATTATGCAGGTGCGAGAAGAAAAATAGAAGAGTAATCAAGAAGACAGAAGATAACGATTGACATTGCATTTAAATTTTTGAAAATCAAAGGCAATAAAGCCACTAGGATGCAAGGGGTTACTGAGTGTTAGAGAATATGACCAAAACTACTATTAAGGAGAGAGGACAATAAAAGAAGACGACTTAAGAAGACAGGATATAAGGGTTGACATTGCATTTAAAATTTTGAAGATCAAATGCAATAAAACCTCAAGGACGCAATGGGTTACTGAGTGTTAAAGAATATGAGAAAAACTTGGCTAGAAAGCCAGAAACTGGAGGAAAATTCTACAAAGTGTGAGAAAAGAAACTGCTAGCATAGAACTTACGGTTACATTTAGCCATTTCAGTTTTAATATGACGAGTACTGCACTTAAATTCATAAAATCTAGGTACTATTGCGAAGTTCTCATCCGAAAATTACCATGAAAGTGTTTATAGAAAAGGCACAGGGAGCAACTTTACGTTGATGGAAAAGCACAGAAGCCGAGATGCCAGGTTAGGACCAATAATATTCCTGATTCTTCTTTGGATTTTATCAAAAATCTTTAAATAAACAGGAGGATTTATTCATTTTATGTACTAATTGATTCATTTTTTACTGCGTATCAACCAATTGCGTGTTATTTAAAAGCAGAAACTATTTTTAGATTTTAAGAATTTTTTAAAAGATAATAACGGTTTAGTGATACTAGTCTTGCTAATTAATCCATAGCTGAAGGTGGGGGAACGTGGATTCATACCTTTCCCAAGTTTAAATTTATGTAACGAACCCAACCGGAATTGGAACTCGGGTCTCCGATTAACAATTCCATTACACCACCCGCACATCCAAGCTTACAGTATTTGATATTCCCAAGTGACCACCCTTCTAGGTACTGACCAGGCCCAATATTTTTAAAATTCGGTGATTGCACGAGCCTAAAACAATTAGGAAATGACAGCTGAAATTCTTTGACACATAACGAGGAAGGGAGGCTTGGAAAACCTAACACTCATAGGGCATAATGGGGGCAACAGAGATAGTGGAAGGCAGCGAGGGCTATTTTCGTGACGAGTTTGTGTGGATGAATGACGTAATAAGGGAGGCCTTAGCAAAAGGAGAAAAGCTGCTAAGAGCCATACGATATAGAAAGCTGTGGAGGGCGATGATCAGCTGTGTTTTGATGTGACGCAGCACAGAGACGAAGAAGATGTAAATGGGTAGGCAAGGAACTGGTAACATTCAGCAATTTCAACAATAAAATGAAGAAACCTAACTACCAATATAGTATCATGTTTAAATTCATGTATTCGGGGCTTTTTGATTTGGGGATTTCCGTGCAGATGAAGAAGAGTCTTGAAGTAACAGAAATCTGATTTAACAAAAGGATGCTAAGAATGAAATTGACTGAACATGTGAACTACGACAAAGTTTTAGAGAAAATGGAAACAAAAACGATATTTATACTTAACATCAGGAAAAAACGACAGTTGAAACTTTTAGGGCGGATAATGAAGAAAGACGGCTTGGAGAACGTGATACCCATAGGCCTGATTGATGCAAGAGGAAAACAACCCATAACCTAGCTAACAGGTCTGAGTAAACGAAAAAAGAAAGAAAGAAAAGAGTACTGAGCTGTGGTATCTGTCCTCCTATATGGCAGTGAATGCTGGACAATCTCCCCAAAGATGAAGAGAATTGAAGCAAGAGAAACAAAGAAAAGAGTACTGAACTGTTACGTGATATCTGTCCTCCTATATGGCAGTGAATGCTGGACAATCTCCTCAGAGATGAAGAAGAGACTTGAAGCAAGAGAAACAAAGAAAAGTGTACTGAACTGTTACGTGATATCTGTCCTCCTATATGGCAGTTAATGCAGGACAATCTCCTCAGAGATGAAGAAGAGACTTGAAGCAAGAGAAACAAAGAAAAGAGTACTGAACTGTTACGTGATATCTGTCCTCCTATATGGCAGTGAATGCTGGACAATCTCCGCAAAGATGAAGAAGTGACTTGAAGCAACAAAAATGTGTATTGAGCATATCTGAACGAAGACGTAATTTTAGAGAAAATAGAAACAAAAAGGAAATTTATACTTAACATCAGGAAGGGACAGTTGAGATTTCTATGGTACATAATAAGGAAAGAGGGCTTGGAAAATCTGATGCTCACAGGACATATTGAAGCCAAGAGAGACAGAGGAAAACAATGCATAACAGATTTAATCACCTTGAATAAATGAATGGCGGATCAGGGATCGGGAGAAGTGACAAAAAGTCCAAAGAGTACTAAGAGCTATGAAGGACAGGAAATTGTGGAGAGCCATGATCGTCAACGTCCTGAAGGAACATGGTACGTAGAAGAAGAAGAATGAGCTTGAGTAAATAGTTGACGAAAGAATGTTTAGGAGATATAATAAAAAAGCCAATTTTATTAAGAGCTAAAAATGAGAGGAAATTGTGAAGAGCCATGATCGCCAACTTCCTGAAGGGACATGGTACATAGAAGAAGAAGAAGAAGAAGAAGAAGAAGAAGAAGAAGAAGAAGAAGAAGAAGAAGAAGAAGAATGAGCTTGAGTAAATGGATGTCTGAACAAGGTTTAGGAGCAATAACAAAAAGACCAAATTTATTAAGAGCTACAAAAGACAGGAAATTGTGGAGAGCCATGACGCCAAATTCCTGAAGGGACATGACACAAAAAAGATGAAAATGATGATTTGATTTAAAGAAATCTAAGGGAGTATCCATCACAAATAGCCTCATATTATTCGAATCATCCTTACCATTCTTTAAAATGTCTATCATCATTCTTGAATGCTTCACGATCGTTCTGTGACTAATAAGTATTATTTTACATATCTTAGAATCTATTCTAGTCTGCGAATCGTTCCTTCTTGGAATTATGTTGGTTTTATTTTATGCTCGTCACCACACTAAAAATAGGACAAGTTCGCTTGAGAGAGAGAACAAGAAATATTTTTCTTTTCGTGCTTGCCCCAATGAATAATATGTCAGTGACAGCCATATTACATATTTCTAAGCCTCTCATTCATCATATAAGTTGCAACTAGATCCTGTTGAGCAGATACTGATCTACATGAAGAAAGAAACAAAAAACGTTAAATACAAAACGAAGTGAAACACAAAATAAATCATAACATTAAAGGGAGATAATACAGTAAAGGAAAGTGGCCAGATAGGAAAAAAACAAAACAAGATGGCGAAAATTTTTATGAATGGAAGGAACTTGACTCACCTGTTACTCAACTGCCAATTGATGAGAACACTGCGTAGGTGACTTACCATAATTATTCGTGTATAATACACAATTCCGTGAAAAAAAATCTCTCCTTTATAACAAATATTGTCTTTCTAGAATTATTAGCAGCTAAATTCAAACTTGCGCAAGTAACGTAATGAAAACAGTAACGGTAATTATAGCCGTTTCCCTATAAGGAAACATTTGGCATTCATTGACCGAGCAGCCAGTATTGCTTTCGGCTAAAATTTATCAAATCTCTCTTAAAATAATTTTTCATGAAAATAAGTTTCTCAAGCCCAGTAGCTGTTATAGCTCTTTTCAGTATTGAGGCGGGTTTTTGCCCATTTTTGTCAAACTTGAACAGGTTATGATTAGTGATCGGGAAAACATCCTCTTGGGAGTCGGTCCCACCCAGCAGTAGTTGCTAATAAAATTGAAAATAAATATTTTTGAATTAAATAATTGTGATCAAATCAATAAGAATATTGGTAAATGTTAAAATACATGTAAAATATAGTATTTTGGTGCTGGGAAAATAAAAAGAAAGTGTTTTTTTTACAGTGGGGCTTACCCTGTACAAGGCCAGGGGTCCATTCGAAGTAGATGCACAGTTTATGCGAATATATGGGGAAGATAAACGTTAACCCTAGACTTGAAAAAGTTATGATTAGTGATCGGGAAAACATTCTCTTGGGAGTCGGCCCCACCGAGCAGTGGTTCGCGAGTGGATCTTACTTTTCGCGGATGGAATACGGGGGAAATGACGGCGGTTCACTAAAAAGGGCGTGGCAAGGTTGGTCTTAGCTGTGAAGGTTAGAACTGGGGGGACTAAGGAATGTAGTTCGTCTGAGCACTTTTCATGGAAATAGAGACCGTACAGTTAGAGAGCGGTTGTAGGGTGTAAAATAATTTGTCACCCACAAGGACGCGGAGAAGTTTTTGGACTCCTGCCCAAATATGATAACAGTTCTCCATTTTTGGCCTGACCTGAATCTTGTAAAGTTAGCAGTAGAAGTAGGAGTCAGATACTTACCGAAGCGCGACAAGGAACAGGCCATTTTTAAAGAAAATAGGGAATAGGCGTTCCCATTTTAACCCCAAACAAGGTGATAAAGCCACTAAGACTAAGTTACTGAGAGGGAAGTAAACTGAAACATTTCTTTGAAACAAGACAATAAAAAAACAGGTTTCAAGGAGACAGAAGATTGACGTCGTGTTTAAAGTTTTGAAGATCGTAGCTAACAAGAAAACGAACCCCCCCCCAAACACACAAAACAAACAAACAAAAAAACCCGGAAGTGCAGGAGAAGTAACTATTAGAATAGAACCTACGGCTGCATCGAGCAGTTTCAACATTAAAATGATGAGACCTAACTGTCAATCTAGTACTACGCTTCATTACTTGAAGTCGAAGTGTGAAAAAGGAAAGCTCATTAGAATAATTGACTGATTGTTATATTTGTTACGGCATACCAAACTTTTGAGGGTTATTTAAAGCCAGAAAATATTTTTAGGTGGTAATAATTGTTTTGGGGATACGATACGGGTCCTACAATTCCTATATATTTCCCAAACTTAGCGCATATGTGAATATAACGAACTGAATTCGAACTCGGCTCTCCAATCTCGTGCCGTTATTCATCAGACGACCCTCATATCCAGCTTACAGCACTTTATTCTTAAACGGTTAACCATCTATTCTCAGCATCCTTCTGTACAATCACATCTGTGGTCTCAAGTATCTTGTGGAAGAAATGCTCTAGTATGGCTTCTCCTTTACTAAAACTGACATTAATAAGCTTTTACTTATTCCAGATTATAAGAATTTTGATGGGCTGTATTGGTTACAAGTTCTACTATTTAACCCATAGCTGGGGCGAGATGAGGTGGATTCATTTATTCCCCAACTCTGAAATCCCTGAAGCAATGGACACGTGAAGAAGTTGGAAACTTTATGATAGCAACAACTTTGTGGTTGCTATTTTTTAAAAAATCGATATCACCCAATGCAAGGTAGTAAAGCCACTAAGACACATGGGGTTAGAGGTTGTGGAAAAATTAGGAAGAGAAACATTAATAATGATCGGAAAGAGCAATCAGGAGGAGAGTAGATAATGATTGACATTTTATTTAAATCTTTGCAGATGGAAAGCATGGAGCCGGAAGGGAGTTCCACAAGTGAGAAGTGCGAGAAAAGAAACTGTTAGCATAGAAGATACGGCTACATCTAGTCAGATCAATTGTCAATTGGTGAGATCTCAACGTCTGCCTTAAAAAAGTTTAGTCACCATAGCGAAGAGCTCATCTGAACAATAAGCATGAAAATATTTATAGAAAAGACAGAGGAAAGCGAATTTACGGCGGGGGCCAAGTGACCGAAACTGAGATGCCAGGTCAGGAACAATAATATTGCTGATTCTGTTCTGGATTTTATCAAGGAAATTAAAATAAATAGCAGGGGCACTGATCCATATGTAGATACTGAGTTGCCACGTCAGGGATAATAATATTGCTGATTCTGTTCTGGATTTTATCAAGGAGCTCAAAATCAATATCATGGGCACTGGTCCATATGTAGATGTTGAGTTGCCAGGTCAGTGATAATAATATTGCTGATTCTGTTCTGGTTTTTATCAAGGTGCTCAAAATCAATATCATGGGCACCGGTCCATATGTAGATGCTGAGTTGCCAGGTCATGGATAATAATATTGCTGATTCTGTTCTGGATTTTATCAAGGAGCTCAAAATCAATATCATGGGCACTGGTCCATATGTAGATGCTGAGTTGCCAGGTCAGGGATAATAATATTGCTGATTCTGTTCTGGATTTTATCAAGGAGCTCAAAATCAATATCATGGGCACCGGTCCATATGTAGATGCTGAGTTGCCAGGTCATGGATAATAATATTGCTGATTCTGTTCTGGATTTTATCAAGGTGCTCAAAATCAATATCATGGGCACCGGTCCATATGTAGATGCTGAGTTGCCAGGTCATGGATAATAATATTGCTGATTCTATTCTTGATTTTATCAAGGATCTCGAGGTAAATAGCAAGGGCACCGTTCCATTTGTGGCAGCAATATTTTAAGCATGGACGAATGGTAGACTTATAGATATGTAAGATAGATTCTGGAGAGAAAAAATGTCTCACACTACACAGTGAACCAATGTTAGTCGGAATGTAAATAAGGTTTGTTATGTTTATTAAAAAGAAATATTCCATTGACAGGAGTGCGCTTTAATTGTCGGATAAGGATTGGAGTATAGGAGGGGAATTAAGGAAACGCCATTTATTCAGGACCTATTGGAAGAATAGAGATTAGACAAAGCAAATATAAATGCATACACTTTTTTTTTTAAATCCTGTTGTCTATTCCGTATAAAGTTGGCAATATCAGCAAGTTAACATTTGGAAAACCTTAGGATTTTCAGTTGGTGACTGGTTTAACATTATTGAGATATTGACCACATTGCAAAGCAATAAAGTGAAGAATAGGGCTATTGAGGGTGAAACAGAAAACATTGTTATAGATAAGAGACTATAAAAAGTACAGGATACAAGGAGAAATATGATGACAATTGACTTTGTATTTAAAGATTTGAAGATCTTAGTTGACAGGAAAGCAAGAAGGAAAGTGAGAAAACGTTATTTAGGAGAAAGGACAACAAAAATAACAGGATTCTAGAACACTTAAGATGACGATTGACAATGCATTTAAATTTCTGACGATCATAGTTGACAGGGAAGCAAGAAGGAAAGTGAGATAACGCTGCTGAGGAGAAAGACCAATAAACAGAAAAAGATTCAAGGACACTGAAGATGACGATAGCCATTGCATTTAAAGTTCTGATGATCGTAGTTGAGAGGAAAGCAAGAAGGAAAGCGAGATGACGCTGCTGAGGAGAAATAAAAAGAACGTGAGTCAAGGAAATAGAAGCGCTGACAACTCTTTGGCTCAAGTCACTGGATTCAACCAACGATTTTATCCACTTGAGGACACATACCCCGGTGGATAACAGTTGTGAGTTCAGTAACTGGCTACTGAAGTTGTGAAGATAAACTTTGTGCTTTGAGTTAAATAGAGATAAATGAGACATCCAGAAGAGGCATGGCACGGGGAGCTAGAACAATCTAGTGCAATGAACGGAATAAAGGGTTCAGTTCGAAATTCCAATCACCTGAAGAACGCTGGAGCGTACAACGGCCGAAACGTCGTGAATATTGCAATAAACGTGTGGACAACAGTGGGAATAATGTAAATAATTACAATACCTCATCGCAGAAATATAGACTGAAACAATGAAGCAATAGAATATAGATTATGTGTTGTAATGTTGAGAAAGGCAAAAAAGAAAAAAAATCCCACAAAAAGAAACATATAAACAAAAAACAATGTTGATTATACTATGTAATCAATGAGAAATCAGAAGAAATGTACCGGTCTCAACAATAAAAAATACAGTTCAATTTCAATACTAACAACACGAATCCTACTACATAAAATGTGCACTAGTATATATCGAAACGCTATCAAGACTGTCTATAACCCTTTTTTTTACAATGATGTTTACCTTATACAAAGCCTAAGTGCCGCTTGAGGCACTACCCCAAACAATTTGATAACGCTATGATGTAATGGAATAACTCGGCACCCCCATGAATGATTACACTATAGGTAGTAAGTACCTATAAAGTCAACTGTCTACGAGAGATTGGGGTAGAAGAGGAGAGAGAGTGTAAGAAGACGCAAGCACATCCGACCTTCCATTTAGTGGAACTCACTACTAGATTGACCTGTGTGTATAACTGTACCGTATTTCATATTGTACTTGTTGTGTACAATAAACTTTTCTTCTCGTATCCATCTGGTGTTACTTATTTATTCCCTTAGCACGGGATATAACAGTTTCGACGAGAATTGTCGGAACATAACCTGCTACATAGATGCAAAGGGTTATCGTAAATGAAAGAGAATGGAAAAGCTTTAGAAGGAAAACTCAGTCTAAACAGGAAACAAGGGATAAACCTATACACTCGTTCAAAAGACCGCTTGTAACCTGCACGAATCTAAGCAATAAAAAACCTAGTGAAGAGGAATATCAAGAAAAAAAACCTATAATAAATTTTTTATACGTCAAATCTACAATCAAAACACAGACCAAATCAGTTGGGTTTGCTTCGCTTAAATGCATTTGGGGAAACAAAACTGATACTGTCGGTATTTCACCCCAAGCAAGGCGATAATGTCACTAAGACGTAAGGGGGATACAAGGAGTGAAAAAGAATGTAAGGACTTTCGTGAAGAGAAAAGACAATAAAAGAACAGGTTTTCAGAAAAACAGAAGGCGGTGAATGGTGTTGCATTTGAAACTGTGAAGATTGCTGGTGGCAGGGAAGCAAGAAAGTGTAAGTGAATTTCAAAGGCGTGAGAAGAAACTCTTAGGATAGAACTTACGGTTGCATCTAGCTAGTTCAACAGTAAAACGGTGAGACTTAATTGCCAATATAGTAGCACGCTTAAATTCATGCAGACGAGGCACTAAGGAGAATAGTTCATCAGAATAATCGCCATAAAAATATAGAAGAGAAAGAGGAAAGCCATGTTACCCGGGTGGGAAAGTGATTGAAGTCGAGATGCCAGCTCAGGATTGACTACATTACAGACCATTCTTTGGATTTTGTCAAGAAGACCAGACCAGACAGGGCAGCAGCAGTATTGAATGCATTGAAGAATAGTAGACTTATACACGTGAAAGATGGATTCTGACGATAAAAACAGCCAGCCAACTTTCCTAACAGCAGATGTAGCAATTGATTCAATATACTAACTTCACTTCAAGTCAGTGGAATACGTGAGCTCGCAAGGAGATGCTCTTCGTTTCGTGACATGGTCAGTCACAATATATAATTAGGCTCCGGCATTCCAATTTATGCCAAGAAAATAGTCCTCATACCATTAAACCATCAGAAGCTTGTGGAAACATTGATACAACACGAGGGGTATCCCTACTTTCATGTTTATAACAAATCCTGGTCCAATGTGAAAGCTAAAAGCTTATGGTTACAACACGTTGAAAACACCGTTTCCCATACGATCATCGAAGTTAAGCAACGTCGAGCCTGGTCTGTACCAAGATGGGTGACCGCTTGGGAATAGCAAGTGCAGTAAGCTTGGATGTACGGGTGGTATAAAGGGCTTACGGCCATATCACGTTCAAACACCAGTTTCTGCACGATCGCCGTAGTTAAGCAACGTCGAGCCTGGTCTGTACCAAGATGGGTGACCGCTTGGGAATACCAAGTGCAGTAAGCTTGGATGTACGGGTGGAATAAACGCCGAACTAGGTCAGTACCTAGGTGGGTGATCGCTTGGGAATACCAGGTACCTTAAATTTGTATATGTGGTTAGAAATGGCTTACGGTCACGTCACATTGAAACACCGGTTCCTGTAAGATCACCGAAGGTAAGCAACGTTGAGCCTGGTCAGCGCCTAAATAGGTGACCGTTTGTGAATACCAGGCGCTGTAAGCCTGTATGTGCGGGTGGTATGCCTTATGGCCACATCACCGAAGGTAAGCAACGTCGAGCCTGATCAGTACCTAGACGAGTGGACGCTTGGGAATAACATATGCTGTAAGCGTGGATGTAGGGCTGGTGTAATGGATAATGGCTCGGAATTCTTACTTGGAGAGTCGAGTTCCAATTGCAATTTGCGTCGTTATATTCACTGACGCATAAATACCCATAGGAAAGGGGGTATGACTCCAGTCCTTCTCTCCCAGCTATGGGTTAATTAGTAAGACTTGTAACACTAAATCATTATTATTTCCTTCCCACGCTCAATTCTCACAGCAGAAAAATATTATCTGGCTTTAAATAACATGCAAAGGTTTGATAATTCCAGAAAATGAATCAATTAATCAACATATATGTCACAGAAAAAAATCGAGACTCATCAGACCAGGCAACGTTTTTCCAATCTTCTATTTTAGTTTCTTATCAGATAGGAGTGGAATCCAATCTGGTCTTCTGCTGCTGTAGCTTATCTGCTTCAAGGTTCAACATGGACAAGTCTGACCATTCTTCTCCTACCACTTTATATCATCAAGAGACCTCCACCCATTCTGTTGCAGCTCACGTGGGTTTAGTTTATTTTTCTGCCCATTCTCTGTTCGCCCTACAGATGACCATGCGTGAAAATCCGAGGAGATCAGCAGATTTTGAAATACTTAAATTCGTCGGTCTGGCAGCGACGACTATGCCATGTTCAAAGTCAATTAAAATATCTTTCTTTCCCATACTAATGCATGAAATGAAATTTATCAGGTCTATACATTTTATATTGCTATCACTCGATTAGGCTGATTAAAAATTTGCATTTTTCTCAATTTTTCACGCTAGAATTTATTTTACACATTTAAAAGTCTACCAGGTATCGAATATTACTGGCACATCATCTGGTGCTTCTATGTATTTAGAGTTCCTTGATAAAATCCAAACAAGAATCTGCAATATTATTGCTCCTGACCTGGCATCTCAGTTTCAGTCACTTTCCCACATAGCTTCCCTGTGTCATGGCAATTATTCTGATGAGCTTTCCTCTTTGGTAGCTAGGCTTTATGAGTTTAAGTGCAGTACTAGATTGGCGGCTAGGTCTCATTTACACTTGAAATGGTTAGATTTAACCGTAAGTTATATGCTAACAGTTTAATCTCGCATTTCTTGCTTGTAAAACTCTCTACCAGTTTCTTGCTTTCCAGTCAACTTTGAACTACAAAAATTTAAATCAAATATTCCTCGTTATCACCTGTCTTAGTCCCTCTTCTTTTATTGTCCTCTCTCCTTAATAGTAGTTTTTCTCATATTTTTTAACACTCACTAACCCCCTTGCGTCCTAGTGACTTTATTGCCTTTGATCTTCAAAAATATAAATGCAGTGTCAATCGTTATCTTCTGTCTTCTTAATTCTTATTCCTTGATAGTAGCTTTTCTCATATTCTTTAACATCAGTAACCGCTTACGCCTTAGTGGCTTTATTGCCTTTGATCTTCAAAAATTTAAATGCAATGTCAATCGTTATCTTCTGTCTTCTGTCTTCTTATTCTTTTATTGTCCTCTCTCCTTGATAGTAGCTTTTCTCATATTCTTTAACATCAGTAACCGCTTGCGCCTTAGTGGCTTTATTGCCTTTGATCTTCAAAAATTTAAATGCAATGTCAATCGTTATCTTCTGTCTTCTGTCTTCTTATTCTTTTATTGTCCTCTCTCCTTGATAGTAGCTTTTCTCATATTCTTTAACATCAGTAACCGCTTGCGCCTTAGTGGCTTTATTGCCTTTGATCTTCAAAAATTTAAATGCAATGTCAATCGTTATCTTCTGTCTTCTGTCTTCTTATTCTTTTATTGTCCTCTCTCCTTGATAGTAGCTTTTCTCATATTCTTTAACATCAGTAACCGCTTGCGCCTTAGTGGCTTTATTGCCTTTGATCTTCAAAAATTTAAATGCAATGTCAATCGTTATCTTCTGTCTTCTGTCTTCTTATTCTTTTATTGTCCTCTCTCCTTGATAGTAGCTTTTCTCATATTCTCTCACACTCAGTAACCCCTATAGGACAGTGTGGTATATGTCCTCCTGTATGACAGGGAATGCTGGACAGTTTTCGCAAAAGATGAAGAAGAGACTTGAAGCAAGAGAAACAAAGAAAAGAGTACTGAACTGTCACGTGATATCAGCCCTCCTATATGGCATTGAATATTGGACAATCTCCTCACAGATGGAAATGAGACTTGAAGTAACAGAATGTGGTTCTAGAGAAGGATACTGAGGAAGGACCATATTCTTAACACCAGAAAGAGACAGTTGAAATTTCTATGGTACATAATGAGGAAAGAGGGCTTGGAAAATGTAATACTCGCAAGATAAATTCTAAAAAGAGGTATAGAGGAAAATATAACTTAGTGTGAGTATATGGATGGCGGAGCAAGGTTTAGGAGAGATAACAAAAAGTCAAAATGTATTAAGAGCTGCAAAGGACAGGAAATTGTGGAGAGCCATGATCGCCTACGTTTTGAGGGGACACAGCGCATAGAAGAAGTTAGAGAAAATGGAAACAAAAAGGAAACATATTTAGCATTGTAGTATATTGTTGCTGGGCTCAAATAAGGCGACGAACAGACAGACAGACACACACACACACACACACACACACACACACACACACATATATATATATATATATATATATAAATAAGTAATTATTGTTCAAGTTGCGGCGAATGGTTAGCGTGAGGAAGAATCACAGAGGTCAGGATTGTGCACGCAGGAATTAACGGAGACCATTCTACGGTGAAACTCTAGCTACCCTCTCTGTCCGGATCAATAATCGAACCGGCTAAATACCATTTGGGCACCAACGCAACTTCACGTGGATACTTCTTATTTCGGTATGTCACCTACGCAACTTCGTGTGGCCACGCCTCTTATGGCATGCGTTCACGCAAGCACGCATTTCCTTCCGCTCAGGATTCAAGTGCCCCCTGTTTATTCTAGGATCAGGACACCTGTGCGCCCTGTTTATTTTAGCCACCGGATGCATTTTCTGTTTATGGTATCACAAATTTCGATTTCCACCCATACACTAAAGCAGCGGAAGTAAGGCCAAAGGATTTTCCTCAACCGATATGCCACAACATCAGGAATAAAAAGTTGAAATTTCTATGTCACATAATGAAGAAGAGGTCTTAGAGAATCTGATATATGGCAGTGAATGCTGGATGATTTCCTGAAAGATGAAGAAGCAATGAAATGTGGTTCTACAGAAGGATGCTAAAGAAAATAGGAACCAAACAAAGGAGCAAGACAGCGTTTTAGAGAGAATAGAAAGGAAACTTATCATTAACATCAGGAAGAGCCAGTTGAAATTTCTAGAGGACATAATAAGGAAAGAAGGCTTGTAAAATCTGATACCCACAGGATAGATTGAAGTAAAGGGGGACAGAGGAAAACAATGCATAACGTACTTAGAAAGCTTAAGAAAAAAGATGGTGGAACAAGTTGTAGGGGACATAATAAAAAGACAAAATTTATTAAGAGGTACGAAGGACAGGAAATTGTGGAGAGCCATGATCGCCTACGTCCTGAATGGACACGGCACATAAAGAAGTTATATACAGTGACACGGTAAAGTATGATGCACTCCGAATTTGGTTTTACGTTCTGTTGCATTCGTCAATATATTTATATGAAGAAACTTATACTTAGAATCAGGGCGTATAATGAAGAAAGTTAGATAGCTACTGTAATCAGGTATTGCCTAAGGTTGGGAAAGCTGAGACCAGTACAGTTTCGTGAGGCCATCATCTTGCTGTACACACACACACACACACACACACACACACACACACACACACACACACACACACACACACACACACAAAAACGCCATTCCTTGATAGTTCGAAGTCGTTTACCTCGTCTTACGAAGACTTATTCTCCACTTCTTCCGTACTGGGTATGACGATAAACTACATCCGAGTCCTGAGTTAAGACGATAAACTACGTCCAACAGCAAGGCCTCTTGCTCATGGGATACCCTCCTCAGGAGTTACTTTGAGGTTCGAATCCCTTATAATCAATCTGCTAACGTCAACCCAGGAGAGGTTTACGTCCACCTCCTTTGATGATGACATCAGGAGGTTTTGAGGAGCGTGGAACCACCTCTTAATTGCTGGTGTTCTCGGGTCCACCCTGACCCGAGGTGGTAGCCCCTGTTAGGGCCCCACCTATGGGTAAATAGTTAACCCCCAAACTAGGGTCAAAGCAATATGAAAGTGCAGAAATAGGTTTTAATACCAGAAATATTTGGTAAAAAAATATTACCAGCAATACATTATCACTAGCAGTACATTTTTGAAAAAAAATATTACCAGCTATACATTTAAAAATTACCAGCAATATACTTTTGAAAAAATATATACGAGGGTCATTCAATAAATAAGGTGAATTTTTCGGTATAAGGACTTCTAATACAGATACAAGCTTACTCTTTTTTATTTTTTTTTGTTTTACTTTTTCATATGGATTTAATTTCTTTTGCAGATTAAAAAAAACAAACTTTGAGAGTTTTCGCGATAAACAAAGATGGCCGACCAAGAAGCATGCTCCAGGATTGAACAGCGGTCAGTTATCGAGTTTTTGGTTGCTGAAGGGTGCAAACAAGTTGAAATTCATAGGAGAATGTCAACTGTGTATGGTGCCACATGTTTCAGCCAAAACATATCTACAAGTGGGCTAAATTGTTTAAAGAAGGACGGAGCTGTGTTGAGAATGAAGACAGGCCTGGGAGGCCTACAGAAGTGAGGTCTCCTGAGGTGATCGAATCAGTCAATGACCTCATTCAGTCTGACAGTGGATGATATTGCAAGGACTTTGAGCTAATCTGTTGCGACAAACACAGGGGTCATCAGTCAGAAGGAGTCATCTTGCATCATGACAACGCAAGGCCTCACACAGCAGCCCAAACGGTGCAGACCATCAACGAGCTGGGCTGGGAACTGCTCCCTCATCCCCCTTACAGCCCAGACCTTGCCCCTTCAGTTTTTCACCTGTTTGGTCCATTGAAAGCGTTCACGAGAGGCACGGAGTTTAAAAGTGACAGTGAAGTCAAAAGTGTTGTGAGTCACTGGCTGAGACATCAGTCCAAAGATTTTTACGCTGAGGGAACACGGAAGCTTGTGCACAGATGGGAAAATTGTGTGACAGTGCTGGGAGACCAAACCAAACCAAACCAAATCTTCTTTCCAACAGAGGCAACTTCTCATGCCTGTCTTAACTCAGCCGCTATTTCCACGGCAAATGTTCAAACGTGCCTCATAATTTAATGCTGTTTGCAGTTAGGACTCACCATGATACCTGCATGGAGTCGAGTAAGCCCGTATTTCAAAAGAGGAACGTGTCACCGAGAGAGCTTTTCCCCCAAAACTAATGGAACAGTCTCCCGTGTGGATGCTCGCCCGAACACTACAATTTTAGGCTTTTCCAGCTAAGTTTATCTACTCTCCTTATCTTCATGATATTCCCTTCCAACCACATCTTCTTTCACAGCCATTTGAACATTAACCCTCTACTTTGAGTAGCCATGATAATTCCCACCCAAAGATAATCTCCTCTGCTTTAAATTCTCGGTAGATGAAGCGTTTTCGTTCTGGGGTAGTCTGCTTGCATATTCTTCTTACTTGGATTATCTTTATCTATTATCAAGGGCGGTGGTCGTAAACGTCTTCTAGGTTCACTTCTAGGGAGACTTGCTGGAATCTGTTCCAGCAAGACGTCGAACTCTCTGCCTCTGAGCAGAGAGGAACCCGGACGAGGCTCCGCCGAAGGACAGAGTCTCGTTCGCGGAGTTTGACCAACCCGATTCTGTTATTACAGTTTCTACGGGCATATTTTAGCCGAGCCTACGGGCTCGGAATACCCACGTAAAACTCGGCCTTGTGCCACATCATTCCCTCGCGGGGGGGGGGGGGCAAGTAGATATCGTCTTCTAGGTTGACGGTAGCAGATTGATTATAAGGGACTGGAACCTCAGAGTAACTCCTGAGGAGGATATCCCATCAGTAGGTGTATAATATATTGTACTGGCATTTTCTTAATGGGGCCTGACTCGTGCAGTAGTTTCCGGCGGGGGCCACTTGATACTACGATGAAGTGTACGTTTACTACTGTTTAATCCATTTAAACAATGCACTTAATTCTTGGGGGCGTTGTCGCTTCACTGACTTGTTTTCACCCGTTCCAAAATCTCTATATCAAAACATGTTCACAACAAAAACTAACGGAAGATACAAGCCCCAAACCACAAAAGTCGATCCCAAGTTCAGCCTCTGGAACATAAATGTGAGGGCTCTAGATTCAACTTTTCAGATGTTGAACACCATCTTCACACGGTTAAACCAAACCTCATGTTCCTGTCGGAAACTGGTCTTAATTTCCTTATCCCAGTATGGGTTTTCAGAATCACGGGCTACTGAACCGAATAGTAAGGTATGAATCTCGAAACCGCTACAGCCATGGATTCGGCGCTTATATTAAGGATAGTATGGGTTCCCATGTGGCAGAAACCCCCCAAAATGAAAACTCGGGATTTCATTCTTAGGCTTCCGCGTGGCCCTTGCCCATACTATGTCTTTCATCTTCACTATCTATCGTCCACAGGATGATAGAATACGTTTGACAAAATAGCTGAGAAAAATTAATCAAATTCTTTGTGACCATCCCTCATTCGTATTTGCGGTGACTTCAGTATTCAACACAAGGATCTAGCCCAGATGGTTGATAAGCCCACACGTGTTCTTGACATAACAGGACACCACGCATGTTGCTCTGAAAAATGCTCCGCTGAGGTGCGTACTTCCTTAGACTTTTCTGACCACTCGCTGATTTGAGAATTAGAATTGAGGCCAAACCAAAGAATCAGCTGGTGTACCATTTCACAGGACGGCCATTTCGTACGACAAAGCTGACTGAGATTCAGATCTTATATTGCGGAAGAACTACT
This sequence comes from Acanthosepion esculentum, assembly GCA_964036315.1. Lineage (NCBI taxonomy): Eukaryota > Metazoa > Mollusca > Cephalopoda > Sepiida > Sepiidae > Acanthosepion > Acanthosepion esculentum. The sequence goes on along the minus strand of OZ038508.1, from coordinate 88,671,181 downwards.
CTCAGGTCTTCCATAACTGTCTCTCTCATCTCTAAATAGATCATATCAGGAATCGACAATTTCATCCCAAATAGAAATTTTCATCAAATGAATTGATAGTAAGTTAATGACTCATTAAGTCCTGTTAGCGAAGTGATTTCGTCATTAATTACATTAACATTGCTATTTAATTCTTTGTATGAATTGTTTCTTTATGATACAAAATATAAGCTGCACACTCTAATATATATATATATATATATATATATATATATATATATATATATATATGTATCAAATATGTGGTGCAGTTCAATTTATATTACAATGAATCATTTATGCAAAAAGTAGATTAGTAAAGTTAATGATATAAAATGGCGAAAAACTTCTTCGCAAACAAAATTTTAAAGGTGCATTAACCTACGAATCTCTCGATGAATGTTATGAACCCTCTTTTTAATAACTACAAGTTGTATAAGGTCTTTTTTTTAATCTGCAAGTATTTTCGTCTCTTATGTTACCTGGACTTTACTAAAAACAAAATAATTTCAATACCTGAGGATGACTGAAAGTACAGTTGAAAGTACTTGCAGATTAAAAAAGACCTTATACAGCTTGTAGTTATTAAAAAAAGGATCATAACATTAATCGAGTGATTTGTAGGTTCATGAAACTTTAAAATGTTGTTTGCGAAAGGATTTCGCCATTTTATATCATTAACTTTACTAATCAACTTTTTGTATGAATAATTCATTGTAAGGTATATATATATATATATATATATATATATATATATATATATATATATATGGAGAGAGAGAGAGAGAGAGAGAGAGAGAGAGAGAGAGAGAAATTAGACCCGGATATATGTCTATATTAATTCCCCTGCAAGTGTCAGTGAGATAGATAAATAACGATATAGTGGTAGGGATAGATAGATACATAATGAACAGTGAGAAATAAATAGATAGATAAAGAAGAGAGGTTACGGATAGTTACATATATATATATATATATATATATATATATATATATATATATATATATATATATATATATATAGAGAGAGAGAGAGAGAGAGAGAGAGAGAGTATCTCCAAAGATTTTAAAGTATTAGTGATGTTTCTTTTCATGATTGACAGACTGCTTTATTGCGTTCAAACAAATCCACCCTGAAATATGGAAACGGTACACACATCAAGATGGCACATCTGCTTAAGATTAATCTGAACTTCGTCACCCTGTCCCTGCTTTTCTTTGAAAAGCCTATGAGTAACAAGTGATCCTCCACCCTGAACTGCCACTGCATTTTACTTGATTATATATCAAATTTACAACACTTAGTGTTGGCCTTCAGCTTATCCTTGTAATGCAAGAAATACTGGCGTCCAGGACATTTTCTATAGAATTGCCTTTTTGGAACCTTGGTGTGATCACCTGTGCGACATATTTTTAAGAATGCCAATGAGCGCTCATGTCTGTCGTAACATCGACCCATTAGCCTCCTTAGTCTCGTCAACAAACTCATCGAATCTATAATCAACAAGAGGGTCGCTGAAGACCTCAACTGGGGCATATAAACCAGTATGGACTTCGCCCTGCTAGATCCACAACTGATATTATTCACAGAATCAGCGAGGCTCTAGATAAATTAAGGACCATTGTCCTGGATATATCCAAGGCTTTTGACAAAGTGTGGCATCGGGGGCTGCGACATAAACTCTCAATCTCTGGGATCTCTGGAAGGTTTCACGCAACTATCAAATCCTTGCTAAAAGAAGAAAGATCGTTGTTAACTCATCGGAAGCCCTTACGACAAATGTCGGCGTTCCACAACCCTCGTACTAATGATCTACCTAAGAGTATAATCCTATGATTAGTGAGTATCTATGCGGATAATTCGACAGATTATAGGTGCACCTCCAAAAATCTGGATGACCAGAACCCAATAGGTCATCTCTAGCCCAGTGGGGCTCAATAGGAAAGGGGTGCCTTTGTAAAATTGAATACGGCCGAAACCAAACTTGTAATATCCGACTACCACCTAGAAAAAACCATTCATCTTCAACGAGGCTTGAAAGTCTATTGACACTGAAGCTGTTCCCGGACCGTCTTCAGGAAGTATCTGGCTCCAGTGATAATAAAAAATAAAACTTCAAATTCTTGAAGCCCTCTATATAAGAAAAATACAACCAACATTAAATAAGGTTAGTTATGAGTTTAGCAACAATGTTTTCAAATGTCTACAAGAGCATTGTTTTTAAAATACTTAAATTGCTGTGATAAAGAAAAATACAATTATATAAATTAAAGTTACCTCCCTTTGATAAAACTTTAAAAAACATAATAGCTTTAGTAGTTAATTTTTAAATTAATTATAACGGAACGCGTTCATAGGCATTTACAAAATAATTCACAATTATCAATTACATTAAATTTTTGTCTTTGCAATTCCCCACTGAAGATGATCTTGGATGTGATTGAAAGTACTTGGGAAAATAAAAGAAATGAAAAAAGAAAAACTACGGCGCGTTCCTTAATGAATAAGAAGTAGATGAGAGAAAACGAGAGGATTAAAATTAAAATAGATAGATATAATACGTCCAGATTATTCGACCAAACATACTTGAATATATATATATATATATATATATATATATATATATATATATATATATATATATATATATTATAAAGCAGAATCGACAAAACAGTATATAAAGGCAAGAATCTACAAGGCCGTATAAAAAAAGGAAAAATAGACAAGACAGTATAAAAATGCAACAGTAGATAAGACAGTATAAAAAGGGATGTATAGTTGAATTTATCGGATATTCAGGCTGTTATATATATATATATATATATATTTAAAGACATTTATATTATGTTTAATGTTCTTTTTATAGATACAAGTATTTAAGCAAATGCTCTGTTTTATAATAAACAGTATTAAATAACATTTACCGGCCTGAATGTCCGAGAAATTTTCATAGAAAATTTTCGCTCTCCGACAGGAATAGAACCTGTACCCTATACGGAACCATCACGTTCGATTCCTGTCGGAGAGCAAAAAATTTTCTATGAAAATTTCTCGGACATTCAGGCCGGTAAATGTTATTTAATACTGTTTATTATAAAACAGAGCATTTGCTTAAATACTTGTATCTATAAAAAGAACGTTAAACATAATATATATAAATGTCTTTATATATATAAATGTCTTTATATATATATATATATATATATATATATATATATATATATATATATATATATATATATATATATATATATATATATATATATATATATATATATTACAATATATATATATATATATTATAAAGAGATAATCATACATTGAATCAATTATCAATATTAATAGAATTAATGGCGAAATCTCTTCGCTAACCGACTTAATATAAGCATTATACAACTAATAATCCACTGAATGATGAGATCCTTATGTATAAAATTGTTGTCAATTGGATCTGGTGTATTAATATTGCTAATTGATTCAATGTATGATTATCTCTTTATAATATTAAATATATGCTGCCTAATATAATACGCTTATATATATATATATATATATATATATATATATATATATATATATATATATATATATATATATATATATATATATATATACTGTAATATATATCTATTGTAATATACATATTACAATATATATATATATATATATATATATATATATATATATATTGTAATATATATATATATATATTGTAATATATATATATATATTGTAATATATATATATTACAATATATATATTGTAATATATATATATATATATATATATATATATATATATATATATTGTAATATATATATATGTAATACAATATATATATATATATTGTAATTTATATATATATATTACAATATATATATTGTAACACGCACACACACGCATATATATATATATATATATATATATATATATATATATATATATATATATGTATGATGGACTCTCCAGTCGAACTCGACGTATGAGGGTCAGACAGATCAGGTCCCAGAAACTGAAAGCCCGACACCCGCACAGGATTTGATTATAGTGGTGAAGGCTTTGTGCAGGGCCATCCACTCTTTTGAGAAGGGACGAATACAGGGACCTGGTGCAACGGATGCCACAAGGTCCCCAAACGACCCTCCGCAGGTTTTGAATTCAGAGTTGTCCTTCTCCTAGACCAGTTGCCATCCAAGGCTATAGAACCCAGTCTGTCCTGCTATTTACCCATAGTTGGAGGGAGAAGAAGAGGATTCACACCTTTCCCAAGGGTATTAGCACGTAAGTGAATGTAATGGATTCGACTGGAATTCGAACTCGGCTCTCCGATTCCTCAATCCATTACTCCACCGTGCCTCCTATATATATATATATATATATATATATATATATATATATATATATATATATATATATATATATATATATATATATATATATATATATATATATATATATAACCGCCTATATATATATATATATATATATAACCGCCTATATATATATATATATATATATATATATATATATATATATATATATATATATATACGCCTGAATGTCCGATAAATTCCAGATGCTTCGTCTGTAGCAGACATTCAGGCCGGTAAACATAAGTAATACTGTTTATTATAACATAGCATTTACTATATATACATATCGTTCAGTTGTATATAAATTCAAATGCCGTTGCGATGCGGTGTCCATAGGACCAACCAATCAGAAGTTGGTAATGGGGACTTCGCAACATGTACCTGCTTATTTGCGTTCAAGTAGTGAAAGCCTTATATTAAGAACCGCGCAAGCCGTTGACGATTCCGCTGTTGGACAGCATTTGCTTGCCAACCCTGATTTTGCCGCCCAGTATCATGATGCATTTGTTTCCATCTTACATAGTTCTCGCTCAGTTCACCATCTCCGAATCCTTGAGCCTTACATCAATTTTGATCAAACGAGTCTATTTAAACAAAAGGAACATTTTATTCGTCCCTTACGTTTGATCGAGGGAATATGAACGTTTTTTTCTATTTTATATTCTTTTGGACCTTCCCAATTATTATTTTAGTCGGGCATTTATTTAAAATTAAAATTTATTTTAATCGCGTTCCGACTTTTCCTTTTCATTCATTATTTATTATTAATGTGTCTTGAGTGTCTTTGTATATCGGCAAACGAATACCTTTTGAAAAAGCGTTGGACGAAACACTCCTAAATAATGACTTTAATTATTTACATTATTCGAACTATTGTCCTCATCTTTGTCGCCATATTTATTACAATGTTTCGGCCCTTCAGTATCTGTCTATATTTCTGAGATGAGATCTTATGTAAATTATTTACATTATTCGGACTATTGTCCTCATCTTTGTCGCCATATTTATTACAACGTTTCGGCCTTTCAATATCTGTCTATATTTCTGAGATGAGGACTTATGTACATTATTTACATTATTCGAACTATTGTCCTCATCTTTGTCGCCATATTTATCACCACGTTTCGGCCCTTCAGTATCTGTCTATATTTCTGAGATGAGGTATTATGTACACTATTTACATTATTCGGACTATTGTCCTCATCTTTGTCGCCATATTTATTACAACGTTTCGGCCGTTGTACTCCCCGGTCTTCTTCAGGTGGTTGGAATGTCGAACCTTTATTTCGCTCACTGCGGTAGACTGTTCTAGTTCCACGTGCCATGTCTACTGGATGTCAGTTATCACTTAT
>OZ038508.1:88630437-88660437 GCA_964036315.1 Acanthosepion esculentum | reverse complement strand
TTCTGGCACGTGCCTCAAAGAATTTTATCCAAATCTTTACGTTTTCAGGTGGTTCTTCTGTGTTCAACAGACCTCCGTCAGGCGACGCCATTTTGTTATGACGATCAAACTTAGTAGCCGTAGATATTCTACTTACACTGAATCAAAGTAGCCCGTGAGCTAGAGTTATAGCTCTCTTTATGCTAATTATCTGTTAGCTAAACCAATCCCATGAGAGCTATGAAGCCATCGTTCTTCCACAGCTGTGTTAATTAGTAAAACTTGTATCACTAAATCATTATTATCTAAAAATTATAAGAATATTTTCTGGCTTTAAATAACCTGCAGAGGGTTGATAAACCGTAAAAAACCAACCAACATACAGAATGATTACAATAAAAGAAATAGACGCTTTCAATAATTAGACCCAAATTATTCACTATGTACAGATTTATAGAAAAACCCTTACAATTATTAGAGCAATATAGCAAAAAAAAAATTACGTTTTGCACTGTCCTAAGAAGACTTGGTAGCGTTTGATTTTCCGTAAGTGAGCATTGAAAAATACGATGAAGCAATTGTGTCCACGGATGCTGTTAAAAATCGTTTTACGCGATTGATTTAAGTAAAGCAAAGTCCATTACCATTTTAGAACGTTTTTCGGGAGAGATCAACATCAACTAGACAAGCTATCTACGACTGGTGTATGAAATTTGAAACAGCAGGATGTTTTTATGAAATGAAAAGTTTTTGGAAGACCAAGTTTATCTAAAGAACAACTTATTTGTTCAACGAAGATTGCTGCAGACATTGAACAGATTTAAACGCAATGTAATTCATAATGACCCTGTCCCGTTAAATCCTGTTTTTTTTCATTGTTCTCTCTTTCACTTTTAGTAAATCCTTGTATCCCAGTGACTTTAAAAAATATTCTTTTGGGTGAAATGATTAAAATAAAATCTTTATGTTAACAAGCTTCATTGACTATTACTTCTTTAGTTTTTGTTACGTATTTATTTGCAGTTTGTAATTAAATACGGTTTTATTTAACATTGAAATCTTGAGTTTTATTTTATCATCAACGGCCACCCATACAGGTCACAAAACACACATGAAGACTTCAATAATTCTAGTTATGGTTGATTTTTACATGGGTTTGATTGCAAAAGTTTCTGATAAACTCATTGATGGGTTTCTCACGAACGAAATTCATTCCCTATAAAGTGTTTTATCTATTTTACAAATGTGTATATGTTTGCAGATTGTTTATTTTTTACGCAAATATGCAGGGAAAAATGTCATGATGCCATTTCTGACTTTAGATCTCTTGTTGGGACCCGGAAGGAAATGTATATACAACAGAAATCAAAGGAAATAATAATAATAATAATAATAATAATAATAATAATAATAATAATAATAATAAGACTGCAATGTATCTTTGAAGATATTCGAAAAACTGTCAAAATACAAGGACCTTGAAATAGAAATCTCAAAAATGTGGCACATGGGAACATCAACAATCCCTGTTGTAGTTGGAGCCCTTGGACTGGTTGGAAAAGATTCCAGTAGGCTGATTGAAGGGATCCCTGGAAGTCCATGCCTCAAAGAGATACAAAAAATTGTTCTGACAAGTACAGCCAACACTTTACGAAGGGCTTTATCTATGTAATTATTTTTTTTATTTATTTATTTTTTAAATTTTTTTTGCAGTGGAAAGTGTCATGATGCCATTTCTAACCTTAGGTCCCTGGGCAGGACCCGGAAAGAAATGTGTAAACGCCAGATATCAAAGAAAATAATAATAATAATAATAATAATAATAATAATAATAATAATTTCTTATTGACATGTCAGTCCCTGCATATTATAATGTATCTTTGAAGATCTTCAAAAGAAATTATCAAAATACAAGGATCTTGAAGTGGAAATCTAAAAAATGTGGCACATGACGACATCAATAATTCCAGTTGTAGTTGGAGCCCTCAATCTGATTGGAAAGGGTTTCGATAGACTAATTGAAAGTATTTCTAGTAGCCCATGCCTTAAAGAAATACAAGAAATTGTTCTCACAAGTAGAGATCACACTTTACGAAGAGCTTTATCTATGCAAAGTGTGTGTGATGTTAGGTTAATTTTTGTAAAAACAAACAAACAAATAAGTATCAGTGGAAAATGTCATATTGCCTTTGAGCTATTCAGCTAGAAAGAGAACAGGAGAAAATCATCTTGTGTCAGATCCACTGTCTTTCCAACTAAGCAATGGTGAGAGGAAAAAGATCATTCAGGCTTTTAGTAATGGTCCAAACATTCATACTCTGGCTTCCATCTTCAAAGTCCATTCAAGAACCATCAAGTAAATGGTGAATAAGATTTTAAAACAGGAACAGTAGAGGGCTAAAGCACATCGGTGACTTTTTAAAAATATTCTTTTGGGTGAAATTATTAAAACGAAATCTTTAAATTAACAAGCTTCATTGATTCTTATTTCATTCCCTATAAATTGTTTTATCTTTTTGTCAAATGTCTATACGTTTGCAGATTGTTTATTTCTTTACGCAAATATGCTGTGAAAATGTCATGATGCCGTTTTGACTTTAGATCTCCTGTTGGGACCCGGAAAGAAATGTGTATATAACACATATTGTTCGTATCTAGGATTGTACTGTGTTGGTCCTGATTAAAAAAAAAAAACAAGGATATTCGTTTCTGAACTTTGTCAATGATCTCCACTTCACAACTAGGTATTTATGCAAAAGACGCTCCTCAGAACTGCCATTCTCGTGATGAGAGGGCTTGCTGCCGGATGTAGTTTATCGTCATACCCAGGACTAGCGATTAAGAAGTGGTTCCACGCTTAAAACCTACAATCTCCTGAATAGAGGCCTGGCTAGCGGATGTAGTTTATTGTCATATCCAGGACTTATATCAATAAGTGCCATTACTATTATTATTTTAATTTTATTATTAGTTATATATTAGTGTAACTACAGTTTTGCATATTATACGAAAATAATTAATTTCTATTAATACGGTATATATATATATATATATATATATATATATATATAAACTAATAATAAAAATGCATTTAGTTCTTCACCGATAGCATAACTCTGAATTTAATGTCCGGTGAACAAGATGTTACTAGCAGCCGCACCCAGCTGGTCGATCAAAAAAAGTGTTCCATTAGATGTAACAGAGTCTATCTTCTTCAATGATTTTAATGTACTTTCATTTAAAAACATTTTGAATTAGTACAGTTACTGATATAACAGAAGTAGTCTGTATTTATTCAATCAAATTTAGCCGAGGACATGAAGGGGTAAAATAGGCAACATGAAGACCCATTCAGACCACAATTATTTTGGAGTTTTTGAAATTCAATTTGTCAGAGTGTTACCAGGGATGTAAAAGAGGATATATTTATAAAGCAATTGTTAAGTTTAATGAAAATTAGTTGAAACATCAACGAAAAATAAACCAGTAAAAATCACCATTTTTCGGTATTTACACGAGTTTTCACTATAAGGGTGGACTCAGTTATCAAGTTAAACAATCAACCTATTGTTGGTTACAATTGAGTGAAGTTTGTATTAGATTGCTTGAAAACTGAGGGAGTTGTTAGTTTAAAATTTGTGTTCAAATCGATTTGTGTTCAAATCGACTTTTCGTTTTTCGCGGTTTTCTCTAAACGCAGTGGTGTAGAAATAAAAATGAGGTATCGTTGAACTTGTCATGATGTAAGTAACCTATTGATTTTTTAAACATTATTGATTTTTTACGCTAAGAACCTATTTCTTACATCTTACAATATATGTGCCAAGTTTGGGCAAAATTGGTTGGATGGATCTTGAGTGAATAGGTATCACACAGACAGCCTCTGTTTTATATATATATAGATTCTTATTTTAAGACATCTTTATGTTTAACATTCTTTTTATAGATACAAAGATTTAAGTAAATTCTCTGTTTATAATAAACAGTATTAAATAACATTTACCGGACTGAATGTCCGAGAAATTTTCATAGAAAATATTCGTCCTCCGACAGGATTCGAACCTGTATCCTATACGGACTTTGTCCATTTCATAATATAGATTATTATATTAATAATAATGAATATATTAATATATTAATAATAATGAATCTATATTCATAACTAGTATACATTTTAGATTCGTTATTATACAACGAACACTATTTTATTATCACCAAAGCGCAGTATGTTTTGTGTGGTTGGTTATTATTTTGTTGATATTGCGAATAGAATGCGTGTACATTTTTTACAAGGGGTGTAGTTGTGGTGAGTTGTATGTTGGGTTGTATGTGTTTTGTGTGGTAAAGTAACATTTTCTTGGTTATTATTTGTTAATATTGTGGGGACATTTTTCTGGGTTGTATTGTGTTTGGGATTGATATGGAGTGGATGTTAGGTATGTATTATACATTTTGCCTATGAACACTAATGGGTATACCCCAATCCTCATAAATACGTTGGACACTATTGTAAGTGTGTGTGCGTGTGTGTGTGTGTGTGTGTGTGTGGGCGGGTTATATGCTAAGTAGTCCACCACTAGCAGTGGTTTACCTACTTCACACCGCTGCCGAGTATTGTATTTTGTTGATGTTATAAAGCTTAACATTTCATTTCCAACCTCCGTTTTGGTTATTCCTCATTCAGTAACCCTTTCTAGTTTACAACAGTATGGTGATTTCGTTTGTAATGAGATTGCGTTTTCTGTTGTATTTCTTTTCGTTTCATATTAACATTTAGGAAGCAAAGTAGATGTTCGTTTGAATGTCTGCATTTTCCCATTATTTCATTCCTCTTGTTCAATAAGTTGTTTATATATATATATATATATATATATATATATATATATATATATATATATATATATATATATATATATATATATATAAACCCATATATATATATATATATATATAAGGTTAATACAGATATAAAATTTAATACTTAGCTGATTTATATTATATTCCGCACTCCGACTCCAGAGTTTCGTAGACGAACCGTTGTTCGATCCATTCGTCAGGAGGTATCAGCAATTGTTTGCCGATTTTCTCATTTTTTTTATTTTTATATCAAGTTAAGAAATATGCTCTTTTTATTGGTTGTAGTTTGATTTTTTCTGCGCGTGTGTGTTTTTACGTATGCGTGCGTACGCGCGGGTGTGTACGTCTATATGTGCACATGTGCAGAATGTAGTGACACTACAGGCGAAACATTGGGACACTCTGTATTTCTTAAAAAAAACACCATAAAATATTTTAAAATCGAAATCGCCTCATAGAAGGAAGTAAATCCACTAACACACAAGGGGTTAAAAGGTGTTGAAGAATTAGGAACAGAAACATTAATAATGATCGGGAAGAGAAAAGAGCAATCAAGAGGACAGTAAATAACGATTGACATTGCATTTAAACCTTTTCAGCCAACTTTAATCTGCATAGAAACGAGAGGTGCGAGAAAAGAAACTGTTAGCATAGAACTTACGGCTTTATCTAGCCAGTTCAACCGTTATTGGATGAGATCTTGACGCCAGTCTAGTACTGTGCTTAAATTCATAAAGTCTAGGTACCGTAGTGAAGAGATCATCCAAACAATTATCATGAAAGTATTTATAGAAAAGGCACAGAGAGGCAACCTTATGGCAGTAGGTAAGTGACTGAAGCTGAGCTGCCAGATGAGGACCAATGTTATTGCTGATTCTTTACGGCTTTATCTAGCCAGCTCAACTGTGAATTGATGAGATCTTGACGCCAGTCTAGTACTGTGCTTAAATTCATAAAGTCTAGGTACCGTAGTGAAGAGCTCATCCAAACAATTATCATGAAAGTATTTATAGAAAAGGCACAGAGAGGCAACCTTATGGCCGTAGGTCAGTGACTGAAGCCGAGCTGCCAGATGAGGACCTATGTTATTGCTGATTCTTTACGGCTTTATCTAGCCAGCTCAACTATCAATTGATGAGATGTTGACACCAGTCCAGTACTGTGCTTAAATTCATAAAGTCTAGGTACCTTAGTGAAGAGCTCATCTCAACAATTATCATGAAAGTATTTATAGAAAAGGCACAGAGAGGCAACCTTATGGCAGTAGGTAAGTGACTGAAGCTGAGCTGCCAGATGAGGACCAATGTTATTGCTGATTCTTTACGGCTTTATCTAGCCAGCTCAACTGTGAATTGATGAGATCTTGACGCCAGTCTAGTACTGTGCTTAAATTCATAAAGTCTAGGTACCGTAGTGAAGAACTCATCTGAACAATTATCATGAAAGTATTTATAGAAAAGGCACTGAGAGACCATCTTACGGCAGTGGGAAAGTGACTGAAGCCGAGATGCTAGATGAGGACTTCTAGGTACTTAGAAGGGCACTGGACCATATGTGGCAGCAATATTCTAAACATGAACAAATGGAAAACTTACAGATATGTAACATAGTTTCTGGAGAGAAAAAAAGGACTAATAAAAAGAAGATTGATACTGGAGGTGTTAAAATTAACAAGCCATCTTTTGCCCCAGTTAACAACGGACTTGAGGTCGTTTTCGACATCGGCTGCCATTTTGAGCTGATCAGCCTTACAATCGAGGCAGGAGTAAATGGTTAGGTCTTCAGCGTAGATGTCACGTTGAGAGCTGATGTCATCGGGATGGTCACTAATGAAGATTAAAAACAGCGTAGGACCAAGGATGGGGCCCTGGGGGGCACATGCATTAGTACGAAAGGATCTAGACGAGTTGGCCGATCAGGACAACTTTCATTTCACGATTTGATAGGAAAGACTGGATCAGTTCAAAAAGGTTTCCGGAAACACTTTAACTTTTCAGCTTATTGAAGACAAAATGACAAAATGACATATTTTTGTATTTTTGAAAGTAAAAATAATATTTAATTAAGTACATTGAATTTACTTTTATTTTGATAAAAAAGTAATTAACTACAAGGTAACCAAAAAAGTTCTGTCCGTTTTTTGATTAGTCATTGAATGAAGTTGAAATATATACGAAATGCGTGTAGCAATTGTTTTCAAATCCGGACAGTCGGATGTAGGAAAATCAGACGTTATAAAAAAACACGCGCACCGTGCCCGGCCATCGGTTATAAGCCGGACAGCTGTGAGAAGGATGGAAGTATCTAGAGATCTCGTTCGGGCCTGTTTGCTTTACGACTTCAAAGTGGGCTTATCAGCAGCTGCATCAAGTCGCCGCATATGTCAAGCGTTTGGGGATAATTCTGTGGATCAACGTACTGCAAGGCGTTGGTTTCGAAAATTCAAGCCGGGAGATTTGTCTCTCCATGATGAGCCTCGCAGTGGACGACCACAGGTCTTGAATGATGGAGTCCTGAAGGCGGTCATTGAAGAGGACAGTAGTCTAACGTGTGGTGAACTTGCAAGACAGTTCAACGTTTCCGATGAAACAGTTGGACTTCACCTGAACCGCCTAGGTAAGACGTACAAACTGAGCAAGTGGGTTCTGCAAACGCTGTTGGTGGTCCACATGGGACAACGAGTGGCAGCCTGCTTTCTCGACACCGTACCGCATCCTTATTCAATCGAATGCTTACCAGTGATGAAAAGTGGGTTCTGTACGAAACTCCCAAGCGTTCCAGACATTGGCTGTCTCCTCAGGATGCTGTCCCTCACACCGCAAGACCGCCTATGCACCCACGCAAGATTATGCTTTGTGTCTGGTGGACAGGTCGTCAAGTGGTTCATTATGAACTGCTACCAACGGGCCAAACGGTCACTGGAGACCTATACTCGCAGCAATTGAAACATGTACAACAGGAATTGTGCCAGAAGGAGCCAGCACTGGTGAATCGCAAAGGTGTGCTTTTCATCCATGACAACGCCAGGCCGCATGTCGCGCGAGTGCTCAGGGATACCGTACAGTAACTTGGGTGGGAGACTTTGTGCCATCCACCTTATTCACCTGACCTTGCGCCATCTGATTACCACCTCTTCCACTCCTTGGATAATCATCTTCGTGGGAAATCCTTCACCAATGAAGCAGATTTGCGCAAAGCCCCCACGGACTTCTTTGCGTCAACGCCCCCCCCCCCCGAGTTCTACCGCAAAGGCATTGAACAGCTAGAGACACGTTGGCAGAAGGTGCTGGATGCCGATGGCGATTACTTCGAAGACTAAATATAAGTTACACATACTGTGAAGCGTTTTCTTTTTTTCCTTTAAAAACGGACGGAACTTTTTGGGTTACCTTGTATAAAAAATATCATTTTATCATAAAACTTTCATATGTTGTTTTCCTCAATAAAATCCCCGCCATTCTAATTTACAAATTTTTTGCATTCTTTCTAATAATTTTGGAAAAATTGTAGATGTCAGACCTTCCCAGGCATTCTTCAAGCACTGAAAAAGCTAAACCTCACGCTTTGGGTATTCTCTTCGAACTATCCAATCAAATTCATCCCATACTAATTCAATAGCCAGGAGACTGAAGAAGCTATATTATAATTTTTACAATTTTATACCTTTTTTATGACTCGAATTAATTTTAACATAATTTTGGCCTCGAGATAATTTTTAAAAATCTTTGAGCCGGGTTAATTTTGAATTAAGTTTTTGACTCACGTTAATTATGACATAATTTTTATGACTCGAGTTAATTTTGACATATTTTTTTACTCGAGTTAATTTTGATATAATTTTTGACCCGAGTTAGTTTTGACATAAATTTTGACTCGAGTTAATTTTGACATAATTTTTGGCTCGAGTTAATTCTGCTATATTTTTTTAACCCGAGATAATTCTGACATATTTTTTTGAATTCTAGTTAATGTTGACATATCTTTTGGGTTGAGTTAATTTTGACACAATTTTTGACGCGTGTAAATTTTGACATTTTTTTTTTACCAGGGTTTTATTTTGTCAAAATTTTTGGCTTGATTCAATTTTGACATATTTTTTGACTCTAGTTAATTCTGACATAATTTTTGACACGAGATAATTCTTACATAAATTTTAACTTGAGTTAATACTAACATATTTTTTTGACCTGGTTTTTAAAAAAATAATTTTGGCCTAGAGTTAATACTGTCATATTTTTTGACTCGGGTTAAATTGAACATAACTTTTGACTCAAGTTAATTTCGTCATAATTTTTGACTCGAGTTAATTGTGACATAATTTTTGATGCGAGTTAATTTTGATATATATTTATTTCACCCGGGTAAATTTTATCATAATTTTAGGCTTGAGTTAAATTCACATAATCTTTTTTGACCCGAGCTAATTTTGACAATTATTTTATTCGAGTTTATTTTGGCATAATTTTGACCCGATTTAATTTTGACATAATTTTTGACCCGAGTTAGATTTGACATAACTTTTGACTCCAGTTAATTTTGATATAATTTTTGATCAGAGATAATTTCGATATTTTTTTTACCCGGGTTAATTTTGACATATTTTTTTTGACTTGAGTTAATTCTGTCATATGTTTTGACTCATGTTAATTTTGACATCATTTTTAGTTCGAGTTAATTCTGACATAATTATTGACTTGAGTTGATTTTTGGCATAATTTAGAAGTGTGTTTTGGATCGGTGACATATTGAACGGTAATTTTTTATCCGGATGGTATAGCATGTCTTTTCAAAGTGAAATGATATTCTTCTTGGTTCATGATTTCCTTGAACTGAATCAAATCTCCAACCCTCTCTCCTCCAAAACACCCTCACACCATAACATGGCCACCACCATACGTAACTGTTTGGACCCCACACATTCATCATTCATTCTTTCTCTTGGCTGTCTTCTCCCAACGTCCAGTTCTTATGCTTTTTTGACCCACAACAGACTTCTCTCTTAAGCATAGTGGTAGGTTTCTTACAGTTTTTATGGCTTATCTTGACTTGACTTGTATCGGTTGAACCGGCTTCGTTCCGAGCAAGTACAGCATCACGGACCATCGCTGCCAACGCCCGCCGATCCTGAGCCAGGTCACACGAAATGGCGAGCCACTCGTCGAAGACCAACTACTTGCGGGCCCGATAGTAATGCTAGGTCATCCTTGATTGTGCTAGCCCACGTCTTCAGCTGCCCACCGACACGTCTTCGACAGCCAGGAAGAGAAGGAGGGAGAAGTACATCGCGGATGAGCTCTTCCTCCGGGCGTCGAGCTGCGTGCCCGAACCATCGGAGACGACGCAGGACGGGTGGAAGAAAACGGAGACTCAGGCGACGATGTAGTTGATTCATCGTAGAATGCAACGAAAGCAATTGCTGTTGAACAGTTCAAGCCTTCGTAGGTCAACCTCTCTAAGTGACCACGTTTCGCAACAATAGAGAAGGATAGTCCGAACAATAGCCTGATAGATGCACCCCTTCGTAGCCGCGGAAATCTCTCGTCGCCCCCATAGTGACCGCTTGAGACGAACGAATGCGGACCTTGCAGCTCCTATACGGCGTTCGACCTCAGCAGCAGCCTGCCCGGATGGCTTATCTGCACATTGTGGCTTATTTAAAGCTGAAATATTCTTTAGATTCTAAAAAATTATTTTTGCAAGTCAATATTGCATTAATGTTTTTCGAGATTAACAATGATTTTACTTGAGAGAAGTCAAAGTAATTAATTAGATGATGGGGGAGAAGACAGAGTTATACCTTTCGCAAGAGTATTTGCCCGTAAATAAATACAACGAACCCGACTGGAATTCGAACTCAGCTCTTCGATTTCTTATTCTGAGCCTTCATTCATTAAACCACCCGCAGATCCAATTTGTATTCCCGAGCAGTCACACATCTCGGTACTGACCAGGCTGAAAAAGATCCCCCTCCCCCAACTGCATGGGTTATCTTTTGTCTCTGGCTCAAAGTGATGAACTCAACACTCATTCTGGATTGGGAAATGTTTAAAGAAATCAGCTGGAACTGACTCAAACAATGTCAGATTTTCAGATTGGGTCAGATTGGGTCAGATGTCAGAAGACCAGAAACCTTCATCTTGCTAAGTTCATTGTGCGGAATATTCACAACTCTTTCATATTTAAATACTAATAGTTATTCAGTTTATAGTCAACTGCCGGTCATCCATCACCATATGGTGAGCAGGATTGATGTTTTCCTTGGCAGTGGCAGAAACCCCAGACCTAGGGTCATCTTCAAACCTTCCTTTCCTAACTTCAGCTGTCCACTGCAATATTGATAAATCAGGAACATCATCCCCGAATGTAGCAACCAGGTCACATGAATGTCCGTGAAGGCAAAAACTTTTTCTTGCAGATATTGATAATACCACGATGCCAAATGTTGTCCATTTTTAAAAGAAATCACTACTACTTTTGAAATCTTCTTTAAACTGTCAGATGTCAATTTACCTGGAAAGAAACAATACAGTTATTAATAAGAACAGTTGAAATGAATGCGTGCAAGATTTCACAGCTCTAGCACCACTCCTTCATAGTCAGACTATGAACTTTTCAGCCCATCCACGTACCTGGAAAGAAACAATGCAGTTATTAATAAGAAGAGTTGAAATGAACGCATGCAAGATTTCACAGCTCTATCATCACTCCTTCATAGTCAGTCAATGAACATTTCAGCCACCCACATACCTGGAAAGAAACAATGCAATTATTAATAAGAGTTGAAATGAAAGGATGCAAGATTTCACAGCTCTAGCATCACTCCTTCATAGTCAGCCTATGAACTTTTCAGCCCATCCACGTACCTGGAAAGAAACAATGCAGTTATTAATAAGAAGAGTTGAAATGAAAGCATGCAAGATTTCACAGCTCTAGCACCACTCCTTCATAGTCAGCCTATGAACTTTTCAGCCCATCCACGTACCTGGAAAGAAACAATGCAGTTATTAATAAGAAGAGTTGAAATGAACGCATGCAAGATTTCACAGCTCTATCATCACTCCTTCATAGTCAGCCTATGAACTTTTCAGCCCATCCACGTACCTGGAAAGAAACAATTCAGTTATTAATAAGAAGAGTTGAAATGAAAGCATGCAAGATTTCACAGCTCTAGCACCACTCCTTCATAGTCAGCCTATGAACTTTTCAGCCCATCCACGTACCTGGAAAGAAACAATGCAGTTATTAATAAGAAGAGTTGAAATGAACGCATGCAAGATTTCACAGCTCTATCATCACTCCTTCATAGTCAGCCTATGAACTTTTCAGCCCATCCACGTACCTGGAAAGAAACAATTCAGTTATTAATAAGAAGAGTTGAAATGAAAGCATGCAAGATTTCACAGCTCTAGCATCACTCCTTCATAGTCAGACTATGAACTTTTCAGCCCATCCACGTACCTGGAAAGAAACAATGCAGTTATTAATAAGAAGAGTTGAAATGAACGCCTGCAAGATTTCACAGCTCTAGCATCACTCCTTCATAGTCAGCCTATGAACCTTTCAGCCCATCCACTTACCTGGAAAGAAACAATTCAGTTATTAATAAGAGGAGCTGAAATGAACGCATGCAAGATTTCACGGCTCTAGCATCACTCCTTCTTAGCCGATGAACCCTTATACTCTTTCGGAGTAATGGTTAACGTGCTAATTTAAACATTTAATGCTTTTACGCAGTTAGTTCGATTTTAACTGGGTGAACCATACTTATAAAAGAAAGTCAACAATTAAGTAAAAGAAACTTAAAAAAACAGCAAAAGTAATAAAAAAAGCAATTACAAGTGGATCAGATACGACAAGCCTTTCACATTTTTCCTTGCATGTCTGGGTGAGGTATCTTACTAAATTCTAAATTATGCAATGAACATTGCAAAAGAGTAGCTAAAAATAGTCCCACACTTTTTCTTCCTGAAGAAAAAATATTCATCATCAGCAATCTTTTCTCTATTTCAAGGATTTTGATGGACAAAATATCTTAACTGAAGATTTTTCTCGTTACTCATTTAATACTATTTATTTAATATTTCTCATTATTTATTTAATATTTCTCATTATTTATGCAATATTTCTCATCATTTATGTAATATTATCAATTATTTACTAACCGCACTCGTGGAAATTCCATGGTGTTACTGTCTTTCATTGAATTTAGTAGTTTTGACCGCTTTACAACATAATTACTATTATATACTTTCCTATTTTATTTTAATCATTTCACCGCAAGGAAGGCGGGGATGCCACTCGTACCCAGAGGCTTACAGAAAGTGAGTGTGAAAGCGGAGATTGAGAATAAAGAGAATTGAGGAGAGAAAAGATGAACGGGATTCAAGAAGACAGAAGATGGCGATTGACGTTGCATTTAAACTTTTGAAGATTGTATTTTCCAGGGAAGCAAGTAAACTGAATGGAGTTCGACTATTGAGAAGTGCAAGAAGTGAAATTGTTGGAGTAGAAGTGGCAATTACATTTAACTATTTCAACATTAAAAGAATGGGACCTAGATGCCAATCTAGTACCGCGCTTAAATTAATTTAGTCGGGACACCGGAAAAAGAATCTCGCCAGAGTAGTTGCCATGAAAATCTGGTATTGAACCCACACTCTTTAGTTAGATCCAGTGAGAGGATCCAAAGAGTGTGAGTTCAATACCTGGTTAAGTCGATGGAGAATTTGGAGAGGGAATTAAGCAGGAGATAACTGATAACTGACATCCATTAGACATGGCACGTGGAACTAGAACAGTTTACCCCAGTGAGCGAAATAAAGGGTTCAGTTCGAGATTCCAAACATCTGAAGAAGGCCGGAGCGTACAACGGCCGAAACGTTGTAATAAATATGGCGACAAAGATAAGGATAATATTCCGAATAATGTAAATAGTGTAAAAGGATCAAAGTATATTACAGAATAAGCTTTCATTCAAATATTTTATATTTCTGGCTTTCACTTTTCTATTCTATGTTTTGAAACTATATATATTTAATTGGATAAAGGTAAAAGAGAATAGGAAAATGACTCCTTATCCTAGAAATTCATTCCATGTAGGTTACCCAGGTCGATATACACCTGATGAAGGCCGGAGGAGATAACGGCCAAAACGTTGTGATAACAACAACAAAGATAAGGACAATAGTCCGAATATAAGTAGTGTAAGTAATGATAACTCCTTATGACAGAAATTCATACTAAAATTTTCTAGTGAGCTCAAATTTCATTTTGCAATATTAATTCATGATTAAAAGGATCAAAGTATATTACAGGATAAACTTTCATTCAAATATTTTATATTTCTACCTTTCAGTTTTCTTTTATATGTTTTGAAACTATAGATATTTAACTGTTTTTTTAATTTTTCTCTTTCATGGACACCATAGTTTTTGGAGGCTTGTTTAGATACCAAATTAATGGCCTTTTAAGCTCCCTTTACATGAATTGCAGTAAAATTTTGAATATGTAAGAATTAAATATTACAGGGGTCACCAGAATTTTAGTAAATACCAAAGTGGTGCATGGCCCACAGTCGTTTGGGAACAACTGGTTTAGACATTTCCGAACGATTTGAACGATATTAGAGTTTGGGTTCCCAGTTGTAATTCTTATAGTTCCAGAGAAAATCCTGGACATGTAGATAATTGACATTTATATTAAAGGTTTCTGCTGGATATGTTGACAATGACAGTAACAGTTTTTTAGATACTACTGTCGGAGAAACAAAATGATTTCACAAATAACTTTGCTTTGAATATTGCTGCCGCATCTGGTCTGGTGCTCCTGCTATATGTTTAGAGATTCTTGAGAAAATCTGAAAGAAGAATTAGCAATGTTATTGCTCCTGACATGGCATCTCGGCTTCAGTCAGTTTTTCACCGCTGCAACGTATCTTCCATTCTCCTTTTCTATAAATACTTTCCTGGTAATTGTTCTGAGGAAATTTCATCTATGGTATCTAGACTTTATGAATATTAGATCAATATTAGATTGGTGGCAAGATCTCATCAATTTACAGTTGAATTTTACAGCTTTTTGCATCCAAGTCAAGTTTGATGTTCAAAACTTTAAATGCAATGTCAATCTTTATCTTCTGTCTTCTTAATTCTTGTTCTTTTATTGTCCTCTCTCCTTAATAGTAGTTTTTCCTCATATTCTCTAACACTCAGTAACCCACTTGTGTCCTAGTGGCTTTATTGCCTTTGATCTTCAAAAATTTAAATGCAACGTCAATCATTATCGTCTGCCTTCTTAATTCTTGCTCTTTTATTGTCCTCTCTCCTTAATAGTAGTTTTTTCTCATATTCTTTAACTCTCAGTAACCCCCCAGCGTCTTAGTGGCTTTATTGCCTTGCTTGAGGCGAAATTATTAAAAAAAAATTGCCGCCTTTCCCTCAATCAGCACATATTATGTAAGATATTTTTTCAAGACATAGCGATAGCGCAGATTACAGGGAGATGGGGTTTCATGCTTTTCTAGTGGTCTCTTGAAATTTGTGAACAGAAATTTCAATGT
This sequence comes from Acanthosepion esculentum, assembly GCA_964036315.1. Classification (NCBI taxonomy): domain Eukaryota; kingdom Metazoa; phylum Mollusca; class Cephalopoda; order Sepiida; family Sepiidae; genus Acanthosepion; species Acanthosepion esculentum. The sequence goes on along the minus strand of OZ038508.1, from coordinate 88,645,043 downwards.
TGATAGCCATTGCGTCTTAACTAAGAGATCTGGTACTTCGTCATGGAGTGACTTTAAGAAGGGCAATTAAAAAAAAAATTTCATGACTGTTGCGGTCTTTCAAGTGGCTCGAATTTGGGAGAGGCATCTTTTTTCACAATCGACTGCAGATGAGGGCTTGGCGCCCGGCGTATATTCCAGGTTTACGAATAATTTTTAAGATTTTTATTTTTTCTGCGGTTTAATTCGGCAAGGGTGATTGCATTATAATTCCAGTCTTACCAAGACGCCCAGTCAGCTGCTGTCCACGGACGGGGAACCTTTTCAAGTTGTTGAGTTATCATTTTACAGATGTTGTGTTCCGTATCGCCACTGGCTTCTATTTTCCAGACCCCAACGCCACTTCATAGACAGTATCACCGGAAGACGGTTTATTTTCCTTATTCTTTTTTCTTCTCTCCTCAGCCTTTTCTAGTTTATCTGTAGTTCTAGATCTTAAAACTTCCTCACTAATCAAATGCCTTGTCCATGATATTCTCAACATTTTCTGTTACTTCATATAACTTCTTTTGCCTTTTATCCAGTCTTCACTGCCGTAGAGAGGTGATTAGACATAACAGTCCTGTACTCTTTTTCTCTCCTTTCCCTTCTTATTTTAAGCCTGGACGATATCAACCACCGGTGGGAGATTTCAACTGTTGGGTGGGCGATGATTGACTGAACAGAAAATGGTGGACAACTGGAAATTTTGGTTGGCGATATAGGATTTTGAGTGCTAAAAAAGTAATTTCTACATATGTTACCCGAAAAGATACACAAAGACCCTGTATATATACACTACCAGTCAACAGTATTTGGACACCTTTAAAGATTTTTATTTTTATCCTAAAAATTTTATTTTCAATGAAGCAAGTTAAGCAACACAATAGTTTTTATTTATTATACTAAATACAAGTCTTCCTCTGCCGTATTTAATATAAATTAATTAAAAAAACAAAACAAAAAATTAAACTTTTGATTCATTAAAATGACCCCAATTAGCGACTCTCACTGTTTAACAGATTCTCGCTATTCTTTCCAAAAAAGACTGGCGGTAGATTGAAGATAGTTCTACCCAGCTTTCCTGCAAGAGTCGCCAGAGGAGAGCCTCACTTGTGGGTTGTTTATCTCTGACTTTTCGATCAAGTTGATCCCTCACCAGTTCAATCGGATTTGAGTCCGCTGATTGAGCCGGCCAATACACCATTCGAAGGATGTGCTGTTCTTCTTTGCTTTTAATGTCGAAGAGTTTATTCTTATATTTTTGGTCATTATCTTGCATGTGTACAAATCCTTGACTCACAGGCCGCGTTCCAGATGGGATCACGTGATGCTGCAGTATGCTGTGCTAGCCGGTCTGATTCAATTTGCCCTTCACCTGCTGCAAATCCCCGACTTTGCAATTGACAAAAGTCCCCTCCCCCACACCATAACAGAGCCTCCTCCATGCTTTCCGGTTAGTGTGATACAGGAGGTTGCAGCTCTTTCACCAACCCTTCGCCGCACTTGACAGCGACACTGCTATTTAGACCAGCTTCCGAACGTTTTCTCCTCACAGTGGATGTTGACACATTGTTTTCACGACATTGGTTCAGTTGTGCAGTGATGTTTGAAGCAGTCAGCCTTCTGTCACAGAAGCTGGTGACTCAGATGAAATTATCCTCTGCTCTTGCTGTTGCTTTTGGTCAATCATCCCTACTTTTGGTCTTGTTTTGTCCCTTTTCCTGATGTCACCTAACGTAATATAATCCATTGTAGTTCTAGGAATTTTAATTTCTTTTTTTTAATTTCTCTGCTTGAATATCCTTCTTGTTGCAAAGTAATCATCTCTTGTCTTTGTTCAAGTGTAAGTTCACGTGTTTTGGACATTTTGTTGAGAAAAAAATGTTTTGATCCGGGAGAAAGTTGCAAAAATTTAGGTTTTAATTTAAAGAAAATAAGAATAACAGATTCCTCTCCTGGGCAAGGTACATTAGCAGCATAGGTAAAACAGGTCGTATCTAGCAAAAGCAGTAATTCAATACAATATAGTCTAATGTGAGTTCAATTGGTGGTATAATGTTACTTTTAGAAAACGTTTTATTCATGGTCAGTACTAAAGAAGAAAAACGCCTTCAAATCAATTTTTCGAAAGATATCTGGTTATACTAAGGTCAAATTTACTGAGGAAGACTTGTGTTTAGTATAATAAATAAAACCTTTGTGGTGCTTAATTAGTTTCATTAAAAATAACACTTTTAGGACGAGAAATAAAAATCTTTGACGGTGACCAAATATTTTTGACTGGCAGCGTATATAAAAAAACAGGAGGTTAAATGAGAATAACTTACATTTTTACATAAGATATAAATATTCTAGCAAACAAGGAATATTTCGGTATTTTCGCTAGTTTTCAGAAGAGTCCCTAACATTCAAATAGTTCTTCAATATTCGACATAACAAAAGATATTCGATTCATTTTTATCTGTTGCTAGTTGTGTATATTCTTTTAATTTTATAATTTTGAACAAAAATTCTTTAATTTTATATAAATACTTGCAACGCTAACCCGAATAATAAAACTAAATTCTTTATATAGTTTTCAATGGCCAATCTTGCTTTTGTTTGATCTTTAATACGGTAGTAGCAACAGCAGCTGGCTCATAATTCAGCATTATTTGTTACCTCCTTTTGGTATTTTTTACTACATCATAAAGTCAGTTTATGAACCAGTAACAAACATTTACCAAACAATTTTGTTATGTATTTGAATATTTAGTATAAAGGTGGGCGATGAAAAAAATGTTCCATGTGATAGTGGACGATAGCGCCCAAAAGGTTGGCAAACCCTGATTTAACGACTTATTTTTGTAAAAATATATTTTGTTCTATTCCTAAAAGACTTTGGATTTATTTATCATAAATCTTCTGTTACATTAATATCCAGATAGCTTCTTTTTTATATTATCTGTGTCAGAATTGTCATCGGTCAAGCTTTTTTTAAATTTTTGACAAAATTGCGCAGAATTCACTGCTATACAGGTGATTAGATATAACATATCAGTCCAACAACGTTTTTCTTTATTTCTTAGACCTTTCCCGCGATCGAAATTTATCACCAATCATTCGCTTCAACATTTTCAATGCGAATAAACTATCAAAATATTTGATGTAATCGCATAATCGGTGGGTTATTATTTATAAAGACGCCTGTCACATTTTATTTTTAATTTGTGGCGTAATTGTCCGGCTTTTACTGTCATATAAGAGTCCAGAAATATCATAGATACCAACACTTTCATCTTTCGTTCTTTTTAATCATCGGATTGCAGTGTCACTCTTTCCGTTAAAATACCAAGCGTCCGCTATGGCTAACGAATATACAACTGCACAAAAACATTATAACATCAAACTGCAGAAGCTTTTCCTTATCTCTTTCAATTCAAAAGGAATAAATCGACATCTGACTGCATCACTATTTCCATGGAAAATATTCAGAATAAGTTTGTCATTTAGTAACAGTTCAACCAAAAACCGCTAGGACTAGGATCTTGTTGCAAAATGCGAAGGCTGGCCCAGAATGCCAACTACTGGTTAGTGGACACAATGGGCGTGGAATTTTGACTGATGAAATGCCGTTGTTTAATATTTTATATAAAGGGTGTTTCATTAAGACGGATCACAGTCAGCAGTAAATAAATCAGTGTTATTGGTGAAAATTTATTTATTTCTCTATTGTATCATGTTATTTAAGTCATAGCAATTATGTGTGAAAAATAATATCGCCCACATATCCGCCAAATCTGAAAGAAAAAGGAAAAAAATCATTAGACGCTTAAACTTAATTCACATTAAAATCGATCCAAGTTATTGGAACACTCTTTATAAGTCCAAAACGGTGCGAAGACAGGTAGACACCCGCAAGAATCTGGAAGAGCCAACATGACTGCTGCACCCAGATTCCTTAGTGAGCTAATCAACCTGTGGACTGCTAAGTCAAGAAGTAGGCACGCCATCCGGTAATCATCTACCCCTATCGCCTCCGCCCAGAAACGGTCCTACCGCTGTTTCCTTTCGCATAATAAAGCGAGAGAAGAAAAAAAAAAGTCCTTTGTTGATGCTGTCTGTGATGTAGCGTTGAAGGTCTGAAGTCAGATTTGACACAGAACGGAAGACACTTCCACAGAATGGAATCATCCACATTTCTTCCGTGTTTCAAATCTAAGAATGACGCTAGACAGCAATGGAGTAGTGAGACGATAGCAACGTCCTGTCTGTAGGAAAGGGACTTTTAAAGTGGAAAATAATTCCCCATCCACACCGTCAAATCTGGAAAGGGAGGATAAGGACTACTTCAGCCCAGATGTGGCCGCAATGTTACATTTTTGGTTTGATTTGATTCTTTTAAAAATAAAACAGGAGGTTTTTCCTACTGAGTTGAGCGACAACTTGGTTTGCCAGCAAATTCATTAACTGATGATTTAATTATCTAGGCTTGCATCCTGCGGAAAGTCCTGGTACTGAAACTCGGAATCTGAAACCTAAAGTTCTTTCTGCCTTTTTTGCCAAGTTTGCTGCCTTTGTTGTCTAGTTTGATCCCCCTCCTCCGCCATTTCGGATTCTTTTGAATTTGACCTCTTTTGCCACGAAAGTGTTTTTCCATTTCCCGGTGTGATTAGATGAAGATATTTTTTTTTAATCATTTCACCCTCAGCAAGGCAACAAAGACGCTAAGACGCATGGGCTTAGTGAGTGGGAACAAATATAGTGGTGGTTGGTTGTCTTTGTTTAGCGGCATATCTACACCTCTATGGGTTATTTAATGCCGAAATCTAAATATTTTGATTGGTTTGCTTGATTGTCTTTTTTTTAGCGGCATATGAACACCTCTATGGGTTATTTGATGCCGAAAGCTAAATATTTTGATTGGTTTGGTTGGTTGTCTTTGTTTCGCGGCATACCAACACCTATATGGGTTATTTAATGCTGAAATCTATATATTTTGATTGGTTTGGTTGGTTGTCTTTGTTTAGCAGCATATCAACACCTCTATGGGTTATTTAATACCGAAATCTAAATATTTTGATTGGTTTGGTTGGTTGTCTTTTTTTAGCGGCATATGAACACCTCTATGGGTTATTTGATGCCGAAAGCTAAATATTTTGATTGGTTTGGTTGGTTGTCTTTGTTTCGCGACATATCAACACCTCTATGGGTTATTTAATGCCGAAATCTAAATATTTTTTACGTAATTTTATTTTATTTTTGGAGATAATGACGGTTTTGTGATACAAGTCTTACTAATTAACCCATAGCAAGGAGGAGAAGAATTTGAGGGAGAATATAAGAAAAAAGAAACATTATTAAGGAAAGAGAACAATGAAAGCACTGAAATTCAAAAAGGAGAATATGCATAATATATATATATATGTATGTATGTATGTATGTCCATGAGATAATAAATATTATGATAATGTACGTGCTTTTTTCATGATCTATATAATACTTGAAACTTTACTCTTGTATGGATGTTGTGCTGTTCGATAAAAGTGACTCACCTGAATTTTTTTACTAAATATTCTCTTCTCCGATGAAACGAAAGTTGAGCTAAATTCAAAGGATAAGCGATCTAAAATCCGAAGAAGCTTTGAAAGCTCTTTGAATTTAGCAGTAAATACTGTCATGCATCCGTTCAGTATAATGTTCTGGGGATGCTTTTCTTTTCATGGAACTGGTTTCTTAAAACCTATTGAAAAGACCCTCAGGAGCGAGCAGTACAAGAGAATTTTAGAATCTTGTCTGCTCCCTTTTGCTGAAAGGGTGCAAATCGACCCCACCAAGCTCATTTTTATGCAGGATAATGCTCCCAATCACAAATCAAAATTGATGAAGGAAGACTTTGATGAGAAGCAGGTGAGTGTTATGACATGGCCGCCCCAATCTCCTGACCTCAACCCTATAGAAAACTTATGGAGCATTATAAAGTACAGGTTCTCGAGAAAGCAGTTGACCAACAAAGAGGATTTGATTTCATACCCGAATGAAATTCAATGCTTGGAGATGAGATTTGCCAGAACCTAATCAAGTCAATGCCAAAAAGGTTTGAAAAGGTTATTCAAAATAAAGGTGGACCCATAGATTATTAAATATTTCGAACTATATTACCTATTATAAATAAATTATACATCTATTATTCTTTATTTAAAGCTGTTCGGTTTGATTACTAGTTGCAGGAGTGAGTCACTTTTTTTGCACAAAGTTTTTCCCTAAATCTCATTTATATCCAAAATTATAATTATCAATAGAATACCTTGGGGTGAGTAAACTTTTTTTACTAGGTGGTCAGGAAGGGGTCTTTATATTAGTAAGATTAAAAATTAGTTTGACTCCAAAAACAATAGGCGAAACATTTTTAAGTAAAAAAAATCAGGTGAGTCACTTTTATCGAACATCACTGTATGTATGTATGTGTGTATGTGTATGTGAATAAAAGTTACACAATACTCCAACTAATTTAGGAGCATAATGTACGCCGCCAAAGTTAACTGAAATTAGACAAGGGGTTCTTCGGCTAGGGCGAAATTTTTGTTTTTGAGGCATTTTTAATAGAAAATTCGGTATTTATTTTCGAGAATAAGTGAAAGTTTTTAAAGTAGTCAATTATCTCTATCCTGCAATGTACACTCTCTCCATTATAAATTATAAAGTGAGTTCCAATAACTTGGACCGATTTTAAATGTGAATTAAGTTTAAAATCTGTCCAGGTTATTGGATGAGCCTTTAAAATGATGTCCTATGCAGGTGCACACTCTGTCACATGCAACATCATGCTGCAATCGCAGGCTTTTTAAAATATTTGAATATTTTCAATCTCTTAGCTGCATGTTGGCCGTTGGCTCATTCGGTCTTTGCCAATCCTCTTCAGGCTATATATAATGCAAGACTCTTCGGTAAATCGAATCGAGTTCTCTCAGTCACTGTGTGTTTATCTAAAAATAAATACGCTTAAATTCACCTTCTTCTCTGCCGTGCGCCAACGGATTCAGGGTAAAATTTCCGACTGACGCGAATTCATCCGGTTTTCGATTCTAGCCAGTGGCAACCGGACGTCTAGCCACATTGATGAGCTGTGATACAGCGAAACAGTCTGTCTGTGGATGACAATATATATATATATATATATATATATATATATATATATATATATATATATATATATATATTCCAATAACCAACAAATACTATTCTTAAAAGAGTGCTCAATACAGAGTAGAGCAAATATAATCATTTATTCGAAAATTACAACATAAATATGTTATAAAATCACTACAACTATTTTGTTTCAACACTTCAGGTGTCTTCTCAAGTGATGGTGTTGAATGTCATTCAACACTATCACTTGAGAAGACACCAGAATATATATATGTTTGTGTGTATATATATATATATATATATATATATATATATATATATATATATATATATATATATATATATATATAATATATAAACCCATAAATCAAGTCCTACCCACATTTCTCACCCACACAAGACAGACATTGCTTGCAGAGGTGTTGCGCACTTATAGAAACACTGACACAAATATATACACACATCACACACACTCCAAAAACTAAACGATAACATACATTTAACGCAAACATCCCATTCCCAGTAACCAATAAAACTGTCAAAATGACCAAGGAGGGAATTCTGAAACTCAGCATTCTCCCAACCTCTATCTTAAAAAAACTTCAAAGAGGCCGTTTAACAATATTAACGATAAAAACAGATAAAAATTACAAAGTTTACTATCTTCAGAGACAGCCATTCACTACGGTAGTTTACAGTAGAGATTTTTCTCATCATAATGACCATGCTGGCCGAAACTAGTCGAGGAACCTAATTGAAATAATAAAACAAAAAAAAAAAATTACTATACAACTTAGTGTGACTGAAAATTTGAATTTTTCGATATTTTTTATTGTTCAAAACATATTTATATATATATAATTACGAACCTAAAGAGCCAAGCAAACCTACCTAGGTTTTATCTATGCGGATCGTCAGGGTACGATTGGCCAAAGAGGTAACATTAGAACAGAATATAAATAGGCTACAACATAAAACAACCATGACCATAACGGGAGGGGATAATACATATTTATTCAATAATAAACAACAAAAAAAAAAATAACAAGAATTTGAAGAAAACCTATTCCAGTAACCAGCGTTTCCTATGTCTACGCTTACTCAAGATTTTAGATTTAGCAAATTGTCGGGTTCTTTATACAAAGCGATGGCTAATTTTTCCTCTGTGCATAGTGAACAAAATTTGTTACCCCCTTTATACTTATGACATTTCTTTAATATTTCCCATTTCAAAATGGGGTCTTTATTGTAGTCTTGCTTAATTTTCCATACATAAGTAGATAATGTGGTGTTATGCTTGTATCTTTTGTTATTAAAAGTACTAAGATGGTTATAGTATCGGATCTTAAAATTATTTTGGGTAGATCCTATATATACTTTGGGAATTTTATCAGTATTATTTAGTTTATCCTTAAATATCTTTACTTGGTATACCACGCACTCTTGAGGGGGGCAGGCTTTTTTATTCCTACAATTAAATTCGGGGAGAGGGGCCGTACGTGGTTTGTCTTCAATTTTCCTCATATTGTGTTTATTAATTAAACTAGCCACATTGGGCATACAACTATAACTTAATTTGACATAGTTTTTATTAAATATTTTATACAACATATTAGTTTATGGAAAATTTTGTTTGAGTAGTCTAAAAAATACTTTGCCTATGTTTGTTTTCACCGTTGAATTGTATGGGGAGTTAAACCGTAATATATTTCTACTTCTTGTTTTACGTTTTTGTATTCTGGGGGTCATCGTTTATGTCAATATATTCTATTTTATTGTTATGTCCACTTTTCTTTAGAGCCTGTTCATAGATTATTTTATTTTTATTAAAAATATTATTATTTGATGAATTGGTGGACAGTCTATGATTAATACCTATAGGTATCTGCTTGAAGATATGTGCCGGGTGATTAGAATCTACATTGATGTACTGTGGGTACTGCTTATCCTTTATATACGGTGAAATAGTACCATCGCGTAAATCAAATATAATATCCAAGTAATGGGTAACTTTTAGGTTTATTTCTACATCAAGGTTAAATCCGAATTTTTTAAAAAGCCAGTGGAGTTTTTTTTCGGATTATGTCACATTTCCTAGGGTTGCTTTTGTCTACTATAATCAATCCATCGTCCCTGTACAGACCATAGTTGTTAGTGTTCACATGACTGTTTACGTTATTAAGTAGGAGGCATCCGATTAACTCGCATACCGCTGCACCATCATATGAACCCATGGGATTGTCAAAATTGCCTTTATCGCCTTATTTAATCCATAACTCATTATTGTGGAACAACAATGATTTACGGCAATATTTAATAAGGTCTATTTTTTGTTAGAAATTGATATGAATTCATTGGCTAATAACAAGGCTTCATCAAGGGTTTTTTTCCGTAATCAATGGGTAAAATTCTTTTATGTCATATTTAATAAAGGAACATCTATTATTTTTTTCGTAATTCCTAAACCATTTAATACAGTCGTAGGTGGAACGCCATTGATTAATATTTAAGAATGTTCTTAAGGATTCGTATATTTCCTGCAAGATTATTTTACTAACCTTACCCAATTGTGTCTTAGTGGGGTTTATAAGTCGGCATTCCGGGTTATTCAAAAAATTACTTGTTATAAAACAATTCCTTACGCTCATTTTTTCAACTCTGTTTCCTAAGTTAAATTTATTGGCTAATATACTAGCTTCTCTATTCAATCCAGTTTCCAAATTAGCGAGGGCTTTTTTATAGTACTTAATTACCTCTTTATTTAGCATCTTATTATACCTCCTGGGGCTTATTTTGTATAAAAATTTGGATTTGTCAGCTTTTACGAAAACATTTTTGTTCTATATTATATATACAGCATATATATTAATTATAGTATTTGAATGAAACAGCCTGTCGCCTCTGAGTGTTGACTTCAATGTTCACTTTTATATTTACATATGCTCTATATCTGATATTGAGCACTTTATCCCATAAATATAGCACACCTTAAACCTATATTTCTTCATATATATATATATATATATATATATATATATATATATATATGCCGTTTAGAAAAAACAAATAAAGATAATCAATCCAAATAAATAAATTAAAAACTGTTCCCGCTAAAATAATAGTCAGAACAAACCACAACAATCAACCCCAAAATTCAACGAATAGCTTTATCTTCCCAAACAAAAACAAAACAATTAAATAAGCTATATAAACAAATTTTTATTACGTTAATAAAAACATCGATCAAAATAAAAAATAAAAATAAAATAAATATAAAGAATAAAAAACAAAAATAAATTAAATAAAAACAAGCAAAATAATTTGACACAAATAAACAAATAAACGACTTCCGGTAAAATATGTGCCAAAATAGACTACCCACAATGCACCACTGACCCGTATATATAAATAGCCGAGAAAAATAACAGCACTCGTGGCCTGACGATTGCATCTAGCATGAAACAAACTGCGCCTCTAAATGTTAACTTCTATGTTCACTTTTATATATATATATTTCTTCATATATATATATATATTTCTTCATATATATATATATATATATATATATATATATATTTCTTCATGTATATATATATATATATATATATATATATTTCTTCATATATATATATATATATATATATATATATATATATATCTTTTATAAAGATCAACTCTTACCTTTAGAGACAGGTCCCCATAACGATGAATGCAAAACAAAAAGATAAAACATTGAACAAGAGGAATGAAATAATGGGAAAATGCAGACATTCAAACAAACATCTACTTTGATACCTAAATGTTAATATGAAACGAAAAGTAATGCAAAAAAAAACGCAATCCCTTCATAAACACGAACCACCATACGTAACTTCCAATCCATACCAATCTCAAACACAATCCTCATAGAAAAATTTCACAACAATATCAAGAAATAATAATCAACAAAATAATACCCAACCACAGAAAAAAACACACAGAAACAAACATACAACTCACCACAACTACACTCTTTACAAAACGCAAAACCACACACACGCACTAAATACAAAAAAGCAAAAGTAGAAAATAAAAACAATCCGAGAAAGCCTGTCGGAACGCGAACGTGCACACACAAACAGAAACACACAGTTAGACGCGCACACACGAACACGCAAACATACACAAGCGTGTACGTGCATGTTTGTGTGTATATCGGCATGTATGCGAGCACATACACAGGCATATGCATAAACACAGATCCGCACAAATATACATACACACACAAAAATTCAACGATAACAATAAGAATAAATCCAAGATCAACGGAGAAGTTCAAAGTTAACGATCATAAGAAAAAGTCAAGTTAAATAATCCATACACAATTAACACAGACATACACACAAAAACGCATTTAGATGCGCACACACAAATACACAAACATACACGTGCGGGTGCATGCATAGTTGGATCTATGTATGTATACGTATGTGTGCGTGCATTGACACACAGATAAATACACACCTACACAAACATACATACACGCACATACACACACAAAATCCAACCCTAAGCCAGAGATCAACGAAGAAGGTGAGGAAAGAATTGAAAGAATAAAAAAAGAAAAGTAACACACTCATAACACAACAAAAGTACAAAGGAATCGAGAAATATTAGCGGTTTGACGAGTGTTTGCATCTAGGTAACCACTAAACATGAGTTAAATGAAAAAACACTTTTTCAATAAATCTCTCTCTCTCTATATATATATATATATATAATGCAAGACTCTTCGGTAAATCGAATCGAGTTCACTCAGTCACTGTGTGTTTATCTAAATATAAATACGCTTAAATTCACCTTCTTCTCTGTCGTGCGCCAACGGCTTCAGGGTAAAATTTCCGACTGACGCGAATTTTCGATTCTAGCCAGAGGCAACCGGACGTCTAGCCACACTGATGAGCTGTGATACAGCGAAACAGTCTGTCTGTGGATGACAATATATATGCTCCTGAAAAAATTATTTCGGTTGAGCTCTCTGGGGAGGATGTGTGGGTTTGTAAACAGTGACTATTACGGCTAATAATGCAAGACTCTTCGGTAAATTGAATCACGTTCTCTCAGTCACTGTGTGTTTATCTAAATAAAAATACGCTTAAATTCACCTTCTTCTCTGCCGTGCGCCAACGGCTTCAGGGTAAAATTTCCGACTGACGCGAATTCAGCCGGTTTTCGATTCTAGCCAGAGGCAACCGGACGTCTAGCCACACTGATGAGCTGTGATACAGCGAAACAGTCTGTCTGTGGATGACAATATATATATATATATATATATATATATATATATATATATATATATATATATATATATTTGTGTCAGTGTGTGTGTGCTCGCGCTTACCTGTTACTATATTAGGTATAGTCTTTTAGTACAGTTTGAAAACTTTTCAATCCTTTAGGGCCGTATACGTCTTATAAGACCGCCTAAGTTTTTATTGGCATCGATTTGACGATCGTCTGGTACTTGGCAATCATTAAAAACTGATTTTCAGGACAATCAGACCTTCCCAAATAAATGTCATTGATCCTGTTACAAAGTCGGGCCTTTATTTTCCAAAAGATTCTCTTGAATACAAGGAATAAGTTATCAACGATCGGAAATACGTTTTATTGTCATTTATTTCCACGTAATATATTTTCCAGATGTTTTTAACACAATACTTGTGATTATAGTTGACCCAGTGGCTATCGATAAAGAACTTGATACATCCTTTTGTTGCCGAAGGAGAGTCGAGTGAGCACGGATGCTCAAGTTCCATCCTCTGCATGGATAAAGAGAAAAAACCCACACGTTATTTTGTTAACCGGAAATGCATCTACCAAAAAATTCAATGGAATATTTCTCACGCTGCAAGAACAAAGAATGCGGAAACCAATGGCAACCACAATTCGACCTAGCCTAAGAGAATCAAGACTTTCCAGAATAAGACCCCATTGTCGTCTGGTTTATTCATCTCAACGATTGACCCAACTAATAATTTCATTCATTTGTGATTACGGTACAAAATACCGAACTTGAACAGATGTGGAGGGTAAGACCACTTTGGTCAAAATGTCAAAATTTTCCTGTGGCGCTTATCGAAATAGTTTAATGAAAGAGAACGTTAAGTTTGAGGTTTTCGCGTGGGAAACATGCCTCTATCTGACAGTTTTCAATTTCCTTTATTTTCAGTCGGACTAATGTTTTCCATTTTCGTTGTTATCACAACGTTTCGGCCATTGTACCTTCCGGTGTTCCTCAGGTGTCTATCGATCTGTGTAACCTGAGAATTTCCAACCAAACTGATTTAATCCACAGGAATAGCTTGTTCTCGTTGTACTGTCCTTGTCTCGGAATATCTCGTCTCGTTCTTTTTTTTTTTTTGATACTACTCAATTTGTGCAGTTCCCACGGAATCTTTACTACCCGATCCAGGGACTGAAATCACAATGACGCCAAATTAACGGACCAACGCCTTAAGTTAAGGACACATGGCACAGTGGATAAAGGCGTTGGTTAGATCCAGTGACAGTACCCAAAGAGTGTGAGTTCAATACCCGGCTAAGGCAGTGGATAACTTGGAGAGGGGAATTAACAGGAGATAACTAATAAATGACATCCATTAAACATGGCACGTGGAACTAGAACAGTCTACCCCAGTGAGCGAAATAAAGGGTTCAGTTCGACATTCCAACCCCCTGAAGAAGGCCGGAGCGTACAACGGCCGAAACGTTGTGATAAATATGAGAAGTTTTTTAACTACTTTTTTTTTTGCAGTCGGACTACAGTCTACATTTTTATCGTTATCATTATCACGTTTCGGCCGTTGTGCACTCTGTGCTTCTTCAGGTACCTGGCTATTAGGCTAAACTTCAAGGGATTTCGAACTGAAGCCTTTATCTAAACTATGGCCGTTATTGTTTTCATTCTACTGTTCATCTCTAGGGATATCTCCTTTTTTTCTTATTTAGTGCTGTTCAGTTAATTGTCGTCCTGTTTCCCAAAAATCCATGCATACACTGCCCGGTCCAGGGATTGAACTAACATTGACGATGTCAGTAAAATCCCGAACCAATGTTTTAATCACGTGAGCTATTGTAGGCAGCAGAAGGAGAAAAAATCCACCGCCATAGTTGAAACAAAGGGTTCAGTTTGAAATTCCCTGAAAGTTAAAAAAGTACGACAAACTCCTGAAGAAGGCCGGAATGAACAACAGCCGAAAAGTTATGATGATAACAACAAAGATGACGACATTCGCGCAACTTTAAATAATATTTTTTTATATTAAAGTTCTCCCAGTACAAGGGTTAAGAGAACCTCAATGTAGACAGGCCGTACGGCCATATCACGTTGAAAACACCGGTTCTCGTAAGATCACCGAAATTAAGCAACATCGAACCTGGCCAGTACCAAGATGGGCTTGAAAATATCGGGTGTT
>OZ038508.1:88572937-88625437 GCA_964036315.1 Acanthosepion esculentum | reverse complement strand
GACTTCCGGTACGTTACTCTGGTGGTGCCTTGACCTCTTGTCCGTTTGTTTCTAAAGTTATTGCCAACATAACTTCCGATGAAAAAGGAAAAAGAGAGCTTAGAATCGCTTTGAACACTGGCAGGATAAATATGGCCGGAAACTGTTTCCGGTTAATATAATGACCTAAAGTTTATTCCTTATTTTTTTTAAACAATACTTTAATATGTATTTCTTTTTCGGGATTCGCATTTAAACATTTTTTTAAAAAATTGTTCACTGCCGTAATGCTTCTACTGTTGTTGCTAAATCTCATGTCATGAAGGCATTCAGCACATGAGAACCACCTTGTCCCTCCTGCTGTCCTCCAGCGCCATATTAATGTGGGGGATGTTCGGAAATATAAAGAAGCGATTAAGTAAACGTTGCGATTGATTTAATCGTTAAATCTTAAAATCTGTTGTTCATGGCATTGTTGTATGCGATTAATGTTCTGAAAATGGTCGCCTGTCACAAAGTTATTATTACTCTCTTTGAAAGATGCAACGATACGAAGGTGTTGAACCCACGAGAAACCCTCTTCCTTCTAGCTCTCACGTTCTTAGCATGGCGTCGGAAGATCGTCCAGCGCCAGATTAATCTAGTGGAGGTGCTGGCGGACGACGTCCTTCCAGAGGATGCTAGGTCGTCTCCAGCTGGTAGATGGCAGGGTGGTCATCAGGTCGTCGCAGGACGTGACCGAGCCAGCGAACACAGATTGTAGCGGAATATGATTAGCTGGTAGGTTCTCTTGGCGCTCCAAAGAGCGTAGGATTCGAAGCCAGGGAGGCGGGGGGCCACGTGATTATCACACTTGGGTGCTAAATAAGGGTTTCTGTTTTATTTAATTCTTGTATTTTTTAATCTGTCAACGCAACGTGTTACAACCACGTCGATTATTGATTTTTGAAATAAAGTTATTTTGTATTTCTTTGTTTTTTCTTTTTTCTTCATCATTTTACTCAAGCTAGGCTGGAATGCCACTGGTACGGAGGGTGTTACAGGGGGTGAAAGTGAGAGAAAAGACTGAGTATAGGGAGGATTGAGGAAAAGATAAAAGATGAACGGGATTCAAGAAGATAGAAAATGGCGATTAACGTTGTATTTAAATTGTGTTAATCATTTCACCCCAAGCAAGGCGGGAATGCCACTAGTACGCAGGGGGCTAAAGCGAGTGAAAGTGAAAGAAAAGACTGAGTATAGGGAGGATTGAGGAAAGGACAAAAGATGAACGGGATTCAAGAAGATAGAAAATGGCGATTAACGTTGCATTTAAATTGTGTTAATCATTTCACCCCAAGCAAGGCGGGAATGCCACTAGTACGCAGGGGGTTAAAGCGAGTGAAAGTGAGAGAAAAGACTGAGTATAGGGAGGATTGAGGAAAGGACAAAAGATGAACGGGATTCAAGAAGATAGAAGATGGCGATTAACGTTGCATTTAAATTGTGTTAATCATTTCACCCCAAGCAAGGCGGGAATGCCACTAGTACGCAGGGGGTTAAAGCGAGTGAAAGTGAGAGAAAAGACTGAGTATAGGGAGGATTGAGGAAAGGACAAAAGATGAACGGGATTCAAGAAGATAGAAGATGGCGATTAACGTTGCATTTAAATTGTGTTAATCATTTCACCCCAAGCAAGGCGGGAATGCCACTAGTACGCAGGGGGTTAAAGCGAGTGAAAGTGATCGAAAAGACTGAGTATAGGGAGGATTGAGGAAAGGATAAAAGATGAACGGGATTCAAGAAGATAGAAGATGGCGATTAAGGTTGCATTTAAATTGTGTTAATCATTTCACCCCAAGCAAGGCGGGAATGCCACTAGTATGCAGGGGGTTAAAGCGAGTGAAAGTGAGCGAAAAGACTGAGTATAGGGAGGATTGAGGAAAGGATAAAAGATGAACGGGATTCAAGAAGATAGAAAATGGCGATTAAGGTTGCATTTAAATTGTGTTAATCATTTCACCCCAAGCGAGGCGGGAATGCCACTAGTACGCAGGGGGTTAAAGCGAGTGAAAGTGAGAGAAAAGACTGAGTATAGGGAGGATTGAGGAAAGGATAAAAGATGAACGGGATTCAAGAAGCTAGAAAATGGCGATTAAGGTTGCATTTAAATTGTGTTAATCATTTCACCCCAAGCGAGGCGGGAATGCCACTAGTACGCAGGGGGTTAAAGCGAGTGAAAGTGAGAGAAAAGACTGAGTATAGGGAGGATTGAGGAAAGGATAAAAGATGAACGGGATTCAAGAAGATAGAAAATGGCGATTAAGGTTGCATTTAAATTGTGTTAATCATTTCACCCCAAGCAAGGCGGGAATGCCACTAGTACGCAGGGGGTTAAAGCGAGTGAAAGTGAGAGAAAAGACTGAGTATAGGGAGGTTTGAGGAAAGGATAAAAGATGAACGGGATTCAAGAAGATAGAAAATGGCGATTAAGGTTGCATTTAAATTGTGTTAATCATTTCACCCCAAGCAAGGCGGGAATGCCACTAGTACGCAGGGGGTTAAAGCGAGTGAAAGTGAGAGAAAAGACTGAGTATAGGGAGGATTGAGGAAAGGATAAAAGATGAACGCGATTCAAGAAGATAGAAAATGGCGATTAACGTTGCATTTAAATTGTGTTAATCATTTCACCCCAAGCAAGGTGGGAATGCCACTAGTACGCAGTGGGTTAAAGCGAGTGAAAGTGAAAGAAAAGACTGAGTATAGGGAGGATTGAGGAAAGGATAAAAGATGAACGGGATTCAAGAAGCTAGAAAATGGCGATTAAGGTTGCATTTAAATTGTGTTAATCATTTCACCCCAAGCAAGGCGGGAATGCCACTAGTACGCAGGGGGTTAAAGCGAGTGAAAGTGAGAGAAAAGACTGAGTATAGGGAGGTTTGAGGAAAGGATAAAAGATGAACGGGATTCAAGAAGATAGAAGATGGCGATTAAGGTTGCATTTAAATTGTGTTAATCATTTCACCCCAAGCAAGGCGGGAATGCCACTAGTACGCAGGGGGTTAAAGCGAGTGAAAGTGAGCGAAAAGACTGAGTATAGGGAGGTTTGAGGAAAGGATAAAAGATTAACGGGATTCAAGAAGATAGAAGATGGCGATTAACGTTGCATTTAAATTGTGTTAATCATTTCACCCCAAGCAAGGCGGGAATGCCACTAGTACGCAGGGGGTTAAAGCGAGTGAAAGTGAGAGAAAAGACTGAGTATAGGGAGGTTTGAGGAAAGGATAAAAGATGAACGGGATTCAAGAAGCTAGAAATGGCGATTAAGGTTGCATTTAAATTGTGTTAATCATTTCACCCCAAGCGAGGCGGGAATGCCACTAGTACGCAGGGGGTTAAAGCGAGTGAAAGTGAGAGAAAAGACTGAGTATAGGGAGGATTGAGGAAAGGATAAAAGATGAACGCGATTCAAGAAGATAGAAAATGGCGATTAACGTTGCATTTAAATTGTGTTAATCATTTCACCCCAAGCAAGGTGGGAATGCCACTAGTACGCAGTGGGTTAAAGCGAGTGAAAGTGAAAGAAAAGACTGAGTATAGGGAGGATTGAGGAAAGGATAAAAGATGAACGGGATTCAAGAAGCTAGAAAATGGCGATTAAGGTTGCATTTAAATTGTGTTAATCATTTCACCCCAAGCAAGGCGGGAATGCCACTAGTACGCAGGGGGTTAAAGCGAGTGAAAGTGAGAGAAAAGACTGAGTATAGGGAGGTTTGAGGAAAGGATAAAAGATGAACGGGATTCAAGAAGATAGAAGATGGCGATTAAGGTTGCATTTAAATTGTGTTAATCATTTCACCCCAAGCAAGGCGGGAATGCCACTAGTACGCAGGGGGTTAAAGCGAGTGAAAGTGAGCGAAAAGACTGAGTATAGGGAGGTTTGAGGAAAGGATAAAAGATTAACGGGATTCAAGAAGATAGAAGATGGCGATTAACGTTGCATTTAAATTGTGTTAATCATTTCACCCCAAGCAAGGCGGGAATGCCACTAGTACGCAGGGGGTTAAAGCGAGTGAAAGTGAGAGAAAAGACTGAGTATAGGGAGGTTTGAGGAAAGGATAAAAGATGAACGGGATTCAAGAAGATAGAAGATGGCGATTAAGGTTGCATTTAAATTGTGTTAATCATTTCACCCCAAGCAAGGCGGGAATGCCACTAGTACGCAGGGGGTTAAAGCGAGTGAAAGTGAGAGAAAAGACTGAGTATAGGGAGGTTTGAGGAAAGGATAAAAGATTAACGGGATTCAAGAAGATAGAAGATGGCGATTAAGGTTGCATTTAAATTGTGTTAATCATTTCACCCCAAGCAAGGCGGGAATGCCACTAGTACGCAGGGGGTTAAAGCGAGTGAAAGTGAGCGAAAAGACTGAGTATAGGGAGGTTTGAGGAAAGGATAAAAGATTAACGGGATTCAAGAAGATAGAAGATGGCGATTAACGTTGCATTTAAATTGTGTTAATCATTTCACCCCAAGCAAGGCGGGAATGCCACTAGTACGCAGGGGGTTAAAGCGAGTGAAAGTGAGAGAAAAGACTGAGTATAGGGAGGTTTGAGGAAAGGATAAAAGATTAACGGGATTCAAGAAGATAGAAGATGGCGATTAAGGTTGCATTTAAATTGTGTTAATCATTTCACCCCAAGCAAGGCGGGAATGCCACTAGTACGCAGGGGGTTAAAGCGAGTGAAAGTGAGCGAAAAGACTGAGTATAGGGAGGTTTGAGGAAAGGATAAAAGATTAACGGGATTCAAGAAGATAGAAGATGGCGATTAACGTTGCATTTAAATTGTGTTAATCATTTCACCCCAAGCAAGGCGGGAATGCCACTAGTACGCAGGGGGTTAAAGCGAGTGAAAGTGAGAGAAAAGACTGAGTATAGGGAGGTTTGAGGAAAGGATAAAAGATGAACGGGATTCAAGAAGATAGAAGATGGCGATTAAGGTTGCATTTAAATTGTGTTAATCATTTCACCCCAAGCAAGGCGGGAATGCCACTAGTACGCAGGGGGTTAAAGCGAGTGAAAGTGAGAGAAAAGACTGAGTATAGGGAGGTTTGAGGAAAGGATAAAAGATTAACGGGATTCAAGAAGATAGAAGATGGCGATTAACGTTGCATTTAAATTGTGTTAATCATTTCACCCCAAGCAAGGCGGGAATGCCACTAGTACGCAGGGGGTTAAAGCGAGTGAAAGTGAGAGAAAAGACTGAGTATAGGGAGGTTTGAGGAAAGGATAAAAGATGAACGGGATTCAAGAAGATAGAAAATGGCGATTAACGTTGCATTTAAATTGTGTTAATCATTTCACCCCAAGCAAGGCGGGAATGCCACTAGTACGCAGCGGGTTAAAGCGAGTGAAAGTGAGAGAAAAGACTGAGTATAGGGAGGTTTGAGGAAAGGATAAAAGATGAACGGGATTCAAGAAGATAGAAGATGGCGATTAAGGTTGCATTTAAATTGTGTTAATCATTTCACCCCAAGCAAGGCGGGAATGCCACTAGTACGCAGGGGGTTAAAGCGAGTGAAAGTGAGAGAAAAGACTGAGTATAGGGAGGTTTGAGGAAAGGATAAAAGATTAACGGGATTCAAGAAGATAGAAGATGGCGATTAAGGTTGCATTTAAATTGTGTTAATCATTTCACCCCAAGCAAGGCGGGAATGCCACTAGTACGCAGGGGGTTAAAGCGAGTGAAAGTGAGCGAAAAGACTGAGTATAGGGAGGTTTGAGGAAAGGATAAAAGATTAACGGGATTCAAGAAGATAGAAGATGGCGATTAACGTTGCATTTAAATTGTGTTAATCATTTCACCCCAAGCAAGGCGGGAATGCCACTAGTACGCAGGGGGTTAAAGCGAGTGAAAGTGAGAGAAAAGACTGAGTATAGGGAGGTTTGAGGAAAGGATAAAAGATTAACGGGATTCAAGAAGATAGAAGATGGCGATTAAGGTTGCATTTAAATTGTGTTAATCATTTCACCCCAAGCAAGGCGGGAATGCCACTAGTACGCAGGGGGTTAAAGCGAGTGAAAGTGAGCGAAAAGACTGAGTATAGGGAGGTTTGAGGAAAGGATAAAAGATTAACGGGATTCAAGAAGATAGAAGATGGCGATTAACGTTGCATTTAAATTGTGTTAATCATTTCACCCCAAGCAAGGCGGGAATGCCACTAGTACGCAGGGGGTTAAAGCGAGTGAAAGTGAGAGAAAAGACTGAGTATAGGGAGGTTTGAGGAAAGGATAAAAGATGAACGGGATTCAAGAAGATAGAAGATGGCGATTAAGGTTGCATTTAAATTGTGTTAATCATTTCACCCCAAGCAAGGCGGGAATGCCACTAGTACGCAGGGGGTTAAAGCGAGTGAAAGTGAGAGAAAAGACTGAGTATAGGGAGGTTTGAGGAAAGGATAAAAGATTAACGGGATTCAAGAAGATAGAAGATGGCGATTAACGTTGCATTTAAATTGTGTTAATCATTTCACCCCAAGCAAGGCGGGAATGCCACTAGTACGCAGGGGGTTAAAGCGAGTGAAAGTGAGAGAAAAGACTGAGTATAGGGAGGTTTGAGGAAAGGATAAAAGATGAACGGGATTCAAGAAGATAGAAAATGGCGATTAACGTTGCATTTAAATTGTGTTAATCATTTCACCCCAAGCAAGGCGGGAATGCCACTAGTACGCAGCGGGTTAAAGCGAGTGAAAGTGAAAGAAAAGACTGAGTATAGGGAGGTTTGAGGAAAGGATAAAAGATTAACGGGATTCAAGAAGATAGAAGATGGCGATTAACGTTGCATTTAAATTGTGTTAATCATTTCACCCCAAGCAAGGCGGGAATGCCACTAGTACGCAGGGGGTTAAAGCGAGTGAAAGTGAGAGAAAAGACTGAGTATAGGGAGGTTTGAGGAAAGGATAAAAGATGAACGGGATTCAAGAAGATAGAAGATGGCGATTAAGGTTGCATTTAAATTGTGTTAATCATTTCACCCCAAGCAAGGCGGGAATGCCACTAGTACGCAGGGGGTTAAAGCGAGTGAAAGTGAGAGAAAAGACTGAGTATAGGGAGGTTTGAGGAAAGGATAAAAGATTAACGGGATTCAAGAAGATAGAAGATGGCGATTAACGTTGCATTTAAATTGTGTTAATCATTTCACCCCAAGCAAGGCGGGAATGCCACTAGTACGCAGGGGGTTAAAGCGAGTGAAAGTGAGAGAAAAGACTGAGTATAGGGAGGTTTGAGGAAAGGATAAAAGATGAACGGGATTCAAGAAGATAGAAAATGGCGATTAACGTTGCATTTAAATTGTGTTAATCATTTCACCCCAAGCAAGGCGGGAATGCCCCTAGTACGCAGGGGGTTAATGCAAGTGAAAATGAGAGAGAAGACTGAGTATAGGGAGGATTGAGCAATGAATAAAAGATGAACGGGATTTAAGCAAATGAAGATTGACGTTGCATTTAGAATTTTGAAGATTATTGTTATCAGGGAAGCAAGTAAAATGAAAGAGAGTTCCACAGGCGGGAAGTTCGAGAAAAGAAACTGTTGGAGTAGAAGTGGCTGTTGCAATTAATTATTTCAAAAGTAAAAGTGTTGTCGCTTAGATGCAAACCTAGTTAACGCTAATGGCTGTTCACTATTATTCCAGGTTACCGGTCTATTAGGGCGGCTAGCTAATCCATATTGTAGGCGCTTTTGTGTTGAGACTTTAGTTAGATTTTCTGGGAGAGAAACGTGTTATCTAGCGTGATCAACAACCCGAACACGGTCAGCGCGGTCAAACCCTCGGTCCCGGTGTCTTGTGACCGTGTTAACACAACTATCGACGGTTCCCCAACGGTTTCGTCTACCCCATTTCACTCCCAAGGTTTCCGTCAACCCGTGGTCTGTTTTTCAGGCACTTTCCAAAGATACCAGACGCTGGGATTGCCTCCTTCAGACCGATAACAAAGTCTACTTCCTGACAAATCGACCATGGTGAGATACGAACCCAGGTCTCATGGTCAGAAAGCCAACATTCTAACCCCTCAGCTTCGTGCCCATTGATGCAAACATAGTAGTACGCTTAAATTCACGTAGACGGGACACCATAAAAAAAACTTGTCATGGCAATTTTCGTGAAAATATTTGTAGAAAAGACAGAGGGAAGCCGCGTCACATCTCTGAGAAGTCGAGATACCAAATCAGGATCGATTACATTACAGATCCTTCTTTGGATTTTGTCGAGGACCTCGAGATGAATAGCAGGGGCACAAGACCAGATATGGCAACCGTACTCAATGCACGGACGAATGGTAGATTTCTAAATGTGCAAGATGAATTCTGACGAGAAAAGTTTTCTGGTACGACAGAGTGACCCAACTTTATCTGCAGTAGATCCAGCGATTGATTCAATATAGTTACTCCACTTCAAGTCAGCTGAAAACGTGAGGCCAAGAAGGCGAAATGTGCTGCTCTACATGAGTTTAGCGTCAGGCATAAAAAAGTGTCTCTATGGTGGTTAAACGAAAGCAGACATTTTGGAATGCGTTAAAAATTACCAGCCATTTCCTGCCCCAGTTAACCACTAATTGGAGGTCGTTTTCACGAGCAGCTGTCAGGTTTACTTTGTCAGATTTGACGGATTTACTATTGAGCAAATGGTAGTATTGTCACTTAAAGCAAATACGAAGAGGTAACGGTTGCCATTGTTTTAATGTTTAAATCTTAAAATCTATTTACCTGTTTTTCATGACATTGTTACATGTAATTTTCTAAATTTGGGTGCCTGCCACAAAGTGATTATTACTGCTGCTATCCCTGCTAGATCTCATGCAGTCGTTGATCCCACGAGAGTCACCTTGTCCCTTCAGCTCTTACGGACTTGGCAGCGTATCGGTACATCCTCCAGTGGCATATTGCTCTGTCTTGGCGGACGACGTTCTTCCAGTGGCTGCGTGATCGTCTTCGGTTTGCGTTATGTTAGTTGTAGTAGAAACGACAAAACTGGGGTCACACGTCCAATCTACACTTCTCTCTAGCTAAAACGTGTGTCCGTCCCACGTTTCGGTAGACACCGGTAAATATACAGCTCACTCTATCGGTAGGTTGAAGCTAGCGTCCAGCTTCCAGACAAAAATAAACAGAGTCGTAACTTAATACGAACCTCTATACTAGTGCACGTCACCACGGTCCCGACCGCACTGCCAGCCAATGTCCCAGACCGTTTTTATTGACCGAAAACACGGCCAACGCACCAATCATTGTCGTTGGCCTCGCTCTCAATCAGAGTCCCCAGCTCGTCCAATCAGCATGCAGACCGCCACTAGACAAATCGTGCCAAGCAGCATAAAATAACAAATGTCGGAGAATGTACATTTCTTTTACAAAACAGCAGCCCGACAAGCAAAACATCTTGGGCGCTTTGACTCCGGTAAGTGTGAATATTTATCGTCACACGTTACTGGTAGATGATTATGGTAGGGTGGTTATCAGGTCGTTGCAGAACATGACCGGGTCAGCGAACAAAGCTCTAGATTCTCGTCTCCCGCGTCCATGTCTACGAGTATCGCGTCCTCAGGACCATCGACTGACTGCACTGGTACGATCTTGGGTCCAATAATAAGCTTCGACCAGCCGAGCATACTTCGCACGATCACTCAGTAACGTGTTCGTTGGCTCGGTCCCGTCCTGAACCTCGAGAAGCAGTATGCATCTTTTTTTATAGCTATGAAGGAGATCCACCCCCCCGCACCACTACCGTATTAATAGAAATTAAGCATTTTCCTATAATATGTAACTGTAATTACTTACAAATCGACCCTAATTATATAACTACAATTTATAATAAGAATAAAATAATAATAGCAATGGCACCTATTGCTACAAATTATGGGTATGACGATAAACTATATCCGGCAGCAAGGTGTCTGATCGGGAGATTGGAGGTTTTGAGGAGCGTGGGACCACCACTTAATTGCTGATGTTCCCAGGTAGCACCTGTTAGGGTCCCAGCTATGGGTAAATAGTGATCCTCATATGAAAGTATAAAAACATTTTTATAATAAAAATACGAGTAATACACAGAAATGACCAATTTATTTTATCCGTGATTGAAGGTATTCAGTTGCGTTCAAAATATATTTAGTTGAAGGTATAGGATTTAAATTCTCTATATATTTTTCAACCAATAAAGT
This sequence comes from Acanthosepion esculentum, assembly GCA_964036315.1. NCBI lineage: Eukaryota > Metazoa > Mollusca > Cephalopoda > Sepiida > Sepiidae > Acanthosepion > Acanthosepion esculentum. The sequence continues at coordinate 88,615,261 of OZ038508.1, read as the reverse complement.
CCCAACAGAAGATTTGTTTGATAAACAATAATTACTAGGGTAAATATTGCCAAAATACTTGCGGACGTAGTTGTAGACCTACGATGTGTTATTTTTAGACCATTTAGAAAATAATAATAACTAGCTTCACCATTCCCGCAAATTCGAGAAAACGATTTTCGCGAGCCAGGATGAAATTATTTCCAAACTAATGAAAAACTTGTATTCAAAAAGTTTACACCTCTATGTGAAATTAGATTTTGGATCTCCGTTACGAATATAAAAAAAAAGATGCATACTGCTTCTCGAGGCTCAAAACAATTTCGGAGGCCAGTTTGATCTACACTTGAGTACACAAGCACCCCCCACACTCACAATTGAAAAGGTGACAGCCGACAGCCGACAGCCAGTAGCCGCCGATTAAGGCCTTGTCTATGAACTGACAGACTCATTAATCTGACCGTCAGAAAGTTAGTCAGGTCACACATCTTACACCGATTTACGAACATTTAATTACTTAATAAAATTAACTTCACTGCAAGGAAAATTGAACATTTTATTGTTATTGTATAATTCTGAAAAGAATCTATAAATGTTATTTCGACTGATGTTCTGCTTTTACTTTTCTTTCGACGAATAACCTTTTTTGTGTTTCAATTAAAAGATGTGTTTTGTTAAATTTTTGAAATCCCGACACTCAGCAACAAAAACCTGGGTAGACGGATCCCAATAAAGGCATAAAATTGTGTTTTGATTGTGGATTTCGGCAATAAATAACCCATTAGGGTATTGATATTCCGTAAAACAAAAAAAAAAAAAAAAACAAAAAAAAATTAAAAAAAGATAATTAGATAACTATTTAGCAAGTTACTAACAGCAATTCTGTTCGATTTGATAGTTACATTGGGGAGGGGGTAACTATTTGCCCACAGATGGAACCCTAACAGGTGCTACCACACCGGGTCAGGGTGGACCTGGGAACACCAGCAATTAAGAGGTGGTTCTACGCTCCTCAAAACCTCCTGATCAGGATGAAGACAGGCCTGTGAGGCCTACAGAAGTGAGGTCCCCTGAGGTGATCGAATCAGTCAATGACCTCATTCAGTCTGACAGAAGGTTGACAGTGGTTGACATTGCAAGGACTTTGAGCTTATTTGTTGGGACAAACGCAGGGGTCATCAGTCAGAAGGAGTGATCTTGCATCATGACAACGCAAGGCCTCACACAGCAGCCCAAACGGTGCAGACCACCAACAAGCTGGACTGGGAACTGCTCCCTCATCCCCCTTACAGCCCAGACCTTGCCCCTTCAGACTTTCACCTGTTTGGTCCCTTGAAAGCGTTCAGGAGAGACACGAAGTTTAAAAGTGACGATGAAGTCAAAAGTGTTGTGAGCGACTGGCTGAGACATCAGTCCAAAGATTTTTACGCTGAGGGAATACGGAAGCTTATGCACAGATGGGAAAAGTGTGTGACAGTGCTGGGAGACTACGTTGAATAAAAAAGTAAGCTTCTATCAGTATTAGAAGTCCTTATACCGAAAAATTCACCTTATTTATTGAATTACACTCGAAGTATATTTATAGAGAATTCGTCTAAGAATAATCCATTTATAGAATTCTTTCATAGAATATTTGTTTATAGAATATGAATGTATAGAATATTTTTAAGAATATTCCTTTTAAGGATATTCCTTTATAAAATATTCGTTTATAAACATCCCTTTATAGTATATTCATTTATAGAATCTTTATTTATAGATTATTTGTTTAATAATATTCTTTTATAGAATATTCCTTTATGGACTATTCGTTTGCGACATTTCCCATATAGGATATCTATTTATAGACAATTATTTTAAGAATTACAGAGGATACGTTTCAGATTATTCTTTTACAGAATATACATTGAAAAATAATTCTTTAATTAATACTCATTTATAGAATATTAAAAATATTCCTGTTCCAAGATGGATGAGATACACGACTGCTTATAAAAGATTATATATATATAAATATATATATATATAATTAAGTAATTCATCGAGTCTGAAACCTCAACAGAATGCAGAGAGCACTGGACGGCCGTTTCGTCCTATATTTGGGACTCATCAGCAGTGCGCATCCACTACCGAGAATTGAAACCCTGACAGTTACTTATATATCATTGCTTGATCCAGCTTCTAATAGCTCCAGTTGGGGCGGCTTGGTGATAGTAGTCGTGGCTCCCGGGGACACACTCCTATGGTTAGAGAGAATCTCAGTTGGGTTCCACCACGGAATAATGTGAGTGAGCGGCGCTATATTGAGTCTGATTTGCTACCTCTTCGTCACCGAGGCCCGTAGAACAGTTGGTAGGGTGTTCGCTAACTGTCAGGGTTTCAATTCTCGGTAGTGGATGCTCACTGCTGATGAGTCCCAAATATAGGACTAAACGGCCGTCCAGTGCTTTCTGCATTCTGTGACAGTGCTTTCAGCATTCTGTTGAGGTTTCAGACTCGATGAATTGCTTAATTACATTTATCAAATCCTCCTAATTATTACTTATATATATATATATAATATTTCGCTGAGTCATAAGTTCATTTTTAGCACCCAATTGTAATATCGATTGTACCATCCTAACTACATATTCTTTAAATATGGCACAGTAGCCGGTGAAAAATTGGATACACTCTTGTTCAAATTAATTGAGACAATCGCTTTAGTTTCCTTTCTTTCGACGTACGATTAGTTTTAGAGCCACTGGTGTGACAGGGTGCAATCGATTTCTATTGGATAAAAAGAACATTCGGACAGTTTTTATATAACTTATCATCTGAAAAGAAAAACTTTATTAGATCGCACGAGAAATTATATAAAAAACTAAATAAAAGCACCTTGTCAGTCGTTTTTAATGAAATGTGCATGAAAGGATTGCTGCCTAAATAAATATATATATATGTATATCTATCTATCTATCTATCTATCTATCTATCTATCTATCTATCTATATGTGTGTGTCGTGTGTGTGTGTGTGTGTGTATGTGTGTGTTTGTGTGTGTATTCACACGCATCTATGTTTAAGTGGTTGGATGTCATTGGTTTTTTAGTATCGGTTTGTGTGGGAAAATGGTCACGCATTCTTTATTAGTTTGCAGGAATAAATAGATTTAAAACTGGCACTTCGCAAATCGTTTTCTTTTTTTATTATGTGTTTCCTTTTCACTCTGAGTCCATTTTACGCCCATTAAAGCTTTCCTTGCATTTTAAAAGACGACACTTGGCTTCCTGTCAGCTGACGACTGCACTGCGCATGTCATTGTCTTGTGATGATATTTAGCATTCTGACCTGGAGACAATCCCAGGAAATATTCACAGCTGTAAATCTTAAGTATTCGGGCAATTTAGCGGTTGAAATCAGAATAAATATTTGTTACATTGGATTCTATGTCTTTTTCTCTCAGTCACTTTCATTTTTAAATATGGCGGATTATATCGTCTGGCATTTAGAATCCTGTACAAAGTTTTATGCAAAATTTATACGAGTAGAAAAAAGTAATTGATTTTCCATATAAATAACATGTGTAAGATGCTTTTATTGGCAAAGTTTAACCTTTATGCCCCAAAAAACGGTGTTAAAAGGAAGTTTTACTCTTGAATCTGCTATTATTTTAACTACTTTCACTCCTTCGGTAATGATTATGGTTTAAAAAAGTAGTTATTAGTATTTTAATAAAACCCAAACCTATGAAAGTGAATTTATATTTTTTTTTGTTCTCGGGAATTTACAAAAAAAAATTAAACAATATTTATTTATTAGATTGTTTATTTAATTTTATATTGACAACATTCTAAAAATTTTAATTTTTGAAGTGGTAGGGAAGCAAGATAGAAGAGAGTTCCATAGGCGAGAAAAGAACCTATTAGAACAGAATAGAACGGTTACATCCAACTAATTCAACAGTAAAAATGAGACCTAACTGCCAATCAAGTAGCAGACTTAAGTATGTGCCAACACTTTTTCATACGACTATTTCCAAGTAAAAGGATTTTCTTTCTTACTTAAATTTATTCGGTATAACTTTTATTGGCTTAATATTTTTTTTAATCATGTCACACCAGGGAAGGCGATAAAGACACTATAACGAAAGCTGTTACAGGGTTAAAAGAGACGATGAAAAGAACTTCGTATTTATTAGAAATTTTGTTATTTAATATTTTAAATTTGCCAACGGTCTTCTTTGATAAGGGTTCATCGAAAATGAGCCTTCGGATGGAGGGGTCACATTTACTGTCGTCTGCTAAAACACTGTCGATGATTTTGCATTAATTTCGTAATGTATCAAGGATGCAGATCCTTGCTACAAACACTTGAGCAAGCAGGCAACCAGGTAGGTCACTATTGCAATGTGAGAAAGACAGAATATATAACAACCCCCTGAATCACCCGAGTTGAATTCATTCAATAATACATCCATCAAAAGTGTTGAGGACTTCAAATATCTTTGATCTCACATCATAGATTCCTAAAAGGAATTTAACATCCGCAAAGCTCTTGTATGGGATGCATGTAACAAACTTCACAAGATTTGGCGCTCGAACCTTCTACCCTCCTTAAAAGTCCAAACCTTTCGAACATTGATAGAACCAGTCCTACTGTATGGATCAGAAACTTGGATATTATCTGTTCATCTTGAAAGACGACTGGATGGAACATGTACAGATCTACTTAGAAAAATCCAGAACATCAGTTGGAGATCCCAAGCAACGCTTAACACTAATTACGGAGAAGTGAGACGAATCTCTCTTATGCTCAAACAAATTACTGTTTGCTGACCATTGCCACGAAGCGCACCGGGAAATCGTCTCATCCTTATTCCTATAGCGTCCTTCTGGGAGTGTCCTTCTGGGAGTGTCCTTCTCACGAAAATTGACTTTCCCAGACACCATAGCTCGGAATTCAGGGTTGATCATTTGGGATTCTGGGGACAGCAATACACGACTGAACAATGTGGAAAAAGAGTCATGCGACCAGCCGTAGGGAGGTCGAAGGAGGATGATGATAATGATGAAGACTTACCGTATGGTTAAATTATTTCTGTACTTAATTCTGACGTCCCAATTTCATAGCTTACATCTTGGACTATTCCACTTGCTAACGACCATACATTCTATCTTCTTAGAATTGATAGTTAATCTTTTCATCTTACTTTCTTTTACGACCTTTCTAGTAAATCCTGCCATCAACACGGTATCATCTGCGTATCTTGTATTGTTAAGGTGGGCCCACAAACATTAATTCCCGGTAGGAACTGTAACAAAGAATAATACTCTGGCAAGGCGAACATGCTTTTCCTAGTTCAAAATAATTTGTTTAACTTTATTTTAGTAGGGGGGTATCTTTGCTATTCAAATGAGCCTTAAGAATTCTGTGTTCATATTTTCCGTCGTCTTCCCAGATAGCTAAATTTCTGTAATTAATGGATTTTAACGTTTCTAAATGATTATCTCAGATCTTTATTACTCTTTCTAACCATTCACACCTTTATGCAAATTAACTGAAGCAATTGGTTTAGTTACATTTCTTTCACCATACAGTCAATTTTAGATATATTATTATGAAAGGGTGTAATCTATTTCTGTTTTTTTTTTCTCAGATTAGGTCACTTGCATTGGAGGGCATTAATATGAATCTATTTTCGGGGTGTATGATGAAATTTGTTTGGCCTTGAAAAATATTGCATCATCCCTTTTTGTATCAGATTTATATCACGCCAAGACAATATTGTCTTGACTGACGATTAGTTGTCCAAAGTCCATTGTCTGCGATTGACCTTACTCCAAGGATGCTTACGAAAACTGAAACACTGCACATCATACCTTAACAGTGATCAAATCAAAGCACTATATACTGGTCCACAAACTCTACTGATTTAAATCCAATCGAGAATCTGTGGTTAATCTGCAAGGAACGACTTCGTGGAATGGACATACGAAGTTCAAAAATGTGCATTGGGTCATGTTTCATTGGAAAAATACAGTAAATAATAACGTACTTTGCTTTCTTTCTAAAGATAATTTTCATGTTTCTTGATACCCTACTTCAGTTGTCAGTGTCACGATTTCAGTCGTCTGTAATCACGCTAGCCAGAGAGTTAAATGTCTGTACTTTGCTTTCTTTCTAAAGATATTTTTCATGTTTCTTGATACCCTACTTCAGTTGTCAGTGTCACGATTTCAGTCATCTGTAATCACGCTAGCCAGAGAGTTAAATGTCTGTACTTTGCTTTCTTTCTAAAGATATTTTTCATGTTTCTTGATACCATACTTCAGTTGTCAGTGTCATGTTTTCAGTCGTCTGTAATCACGCTAGCCAGAGAGTTAAATGTCTGTACTTTGCTTTCTCTCTAAAGATATCTTTCATGTTTCTTGACACCCTACTTCAGTTGTCAGTGTCATGTTTTCTGTCGTCTGTAATCACGCTAGCCAGAGAGTTAAATGTCTGTACTTTGGTTTCTTTCTAAAGATATTTTTCATGTTTCTTGATACCCTACTTCAGTTGTCAGTGTCATGTTTTCAGTCGTCTGTAATCACGCTAGCCAGAGAGTTAAATGTCTGTACTTTGCTTTCTTTCTAAAGATATTTTTCATGTTTCTTGATACCCTACTTCAGTTGTCAGTGTCACGATTTCAGTCGTCTGTAATCACGCTAGCCAGAGAGTTAAATGTCTGGAATTTGCTTTCTTTCTAAAGATAATTTTCATGTTTCTTGATACCCTACTTCAGTTGTCAGTGTCACGATTTCAGTCGTCTGTAATCACGCTAGCCAGAGAGTTAAATGTCTGTACTTTGCTTTCTTTCTAAAGATATTTTCCCTGTCTCTTGATACCCTACTTCAGTTGTCAGTGTCACGATTTCAGTCGTCTGTAATCACGCAAGCCAGAGAGTTAAATGTCTGTACTTTGCTTTCTTTCTAAAGATATTTTTCATGTTTCTTGATACCCTACTTCAGTTGTCAGTGTCACGATTTCAGTCGTCTGTAATCACGCTAGCCAGAGAGTTAAATGTCTGTACTTTGCTCTCTTTCTAAAGATATTTTTCATGTTTCTTGATACCCTACTTCAGTTGTCAGTGTCACGATTTCAGTCGTCTGTAATCACGCTAGCCAGAGAGTTAAATGTCAGTACTTTGCTTTCTTTCTAAAGATATTTTTCATGTTTCTTGATACCCTACTTCAGTTGTCAGTGTCACGATTTCAGTCGTCTGTAATCACGCTAGCCAGAGAGTTAAATGTCTGTACTTTGCTCTCTTTCTAAAGATAATTTTCATGTTTCTTGATACCCTACTTCAGTTGTCAGTGTCATGCTTTCAGTCGTCCTTAATCACGCTAGCAAGAGAGTTAAATGTCTGTACTTTGCTTTCTTTCTAAAGATATTTTTCATGTTTCTTGATACCCTACTTCAGTTGTCACTGTCACGATTTCAGTCGTCTGTAATCACGCTAGCCAGAGAGTTAAATGTCTGTACTTTGCTTTCTTTCTAAAGATATTTTTCATGTTTCTTGATACCCTACTTTAGTAGTCAGTGTCACGATTTCAGTCGTCTGTAATCACGCTAGCCAGAGAGTTAAATGTCTGTACTTTGCTTTCTTTCTAAAGATATCTTTCATGTTTCTTGACACCCTACTTCAGTTGTCAGTGTCATGTTTTCAGTCGTCTGTAATCACGCTAGCCAGAGAGTTAAATGTTTGTACTTTGCTTTCTTTATAAAGATATTTTTCATGTTTCTTGATACCCTACTTCAGTTGTCAGTGTCACGATTTTAGTCGTCTGTAATCACGCTAGCCAGAGAGTTAAATGTCTGTACTTTGCTTTCTTTCTAAAGATATTTTTGGGTTTCTTGATACCCTACTTCAGTTGTCAGTGTCACGATTTCAGTCGTCTGTAATCACGCTAGCCAGAGAGTTAAATGTTTGTACTTAGCTTTCTTTCTAAAGATATTTTTCATGTTTCTTGATACCCTACTTCAGTTGTCAGTGTCACGATTTCAGTCGTCTGTAATCACGCTAGCCAGAGAGTTAAATGTCTGTACTTTGCTTTCTTTCTAAAGATATTTTTCATGTTTCTTGATACCCTACTTCAGTTGTCAGTGTCACGATTTCAGTCGTCTGTAATCACGCTAGCCAGAGAGTTAAATGTCTGTACTTTGCTTTCTTTCTAAAGATATTTTTTGGTTTCTTGATACCCTACTTCAGTTGTCAGTGTCACGATTTCAGTCGTCTGTAATCACGCTAGCCAGAGAGTTAAATGTCTGTACTTTGGTTTCTTTCTAAAGATATTTTTCATGTTTCTTGATACCCTACTTCAGTTGTCAGTGTCACGATTTCAGTCGTCTGTAATCACGCTAGCCAGGGAGTTAAATGTATGTACTTTGGTTTCTTTCTAAAGATAATTTTTATGTTTCTTGATACCCTACTTCAGTTGTCAGTGTCACGATTTCAGTCGTCTGTAATCACGCTAGCCAGAGAGTTAAATGTCTGTACTTTGGTTTCTTTCTAAAGATAATTTTCATGTTTCTTGATACCCTACTTCAGTTGTCAGTGTCATGATTTCAGTCGTCTGTAATCACGCTAGCCAGAGAGATAAAGGTCTGTACTTTGCTTTCTTTCTAAAGATATTTTTCATGTTTCTTGATACCCTACTTCAGTTGTCAGTGTCACGATTTCAGTCGTCTGTAATCACGCTAGCCAGAGAGTTAAATGTCTGTACTTTGCTTTCTTTCTAAAGATATTTTTCATGTTTCTTGATACCCTACTTCAGTTGTCAGTGTCACGATTTCAGTCGTCTGTAATCACGCTAGCCAGAGAGTTAAATGTCTGTACTTTGCTTTCTTTCTACAGATATTTTCCCTGTTTCTTGATACCCTACTTCAGTTGTCAGTGTCACGATTTCAGTCGTCTGTAATCACGCTAGCCAGAGAGTTAAATGTCTGTACTTTGCTTTCTTTCTAAAGATATTTTTCATGTTTCTTGATACCCTACTTCAGTTCTCAGTGTCACGATTTCAGTCGTCTGTAATCACGCTAGCCAGAGAGTTAAATGTCTGTACTTTGCTTTCTTTCTAAAGATATTTTTCATGTTTCTTGATACCCTACTTCAGTTATGAGTGTCACGATATCAGTCGTCTGTAATCACGCTAGCCAGAGAGTTAAATGTCTGTACATTGCTTTCTTTCTAATGATATTTTTCATGTTTCTTGATACCATACTTCAGTTGTCAGTGTCGCGATTTCAGTCGTCTGTAATCACGCTAGCCAGAGAGTTAAATGTCTGTACTTTGCTTTCTTTCTAAAGATATTTTTCATGTTTCTTGATACCCTACTTCAGTTGTCAGTGTCATGATTTCAGTCGTCTGTAATCACGCTAGCCAGAGAGATAAAGGTCTGTACTTTGCTTTCTTTCTAAAGATATTTTTCATGTTTCTTGATACCCTACTTCAGTTGTCAGTGTCACGATTTCAGTCGTCTGTAATCACGCTAGCCAGAGAGTTAAATGTCTGTACTTTGCTTTCTTTCTAAAGATATTTTTCATGTTTCTTGATACCCTACTTCAGTTGTCAGTGTCATGCTTTCAGTCGTCTGTAATCACGCTGGCCAGAGAGTTAAATGTCTGTACTTTGCTTTCTTTCTAATGATATTTTTCATGTTTCTTGATACCCTACTTCAGTTGTCAGTGTTACGATTTTAGTCGTCTGTAATCACGCTAGCCAGAGAGTTAAATGTCTGTAATTTGCTTTCTTTCTAAAGATATTTTTCATGTTTCTTGATACCCTACTTCAGTTGTCAGTGTCATGCTTTCAGTCGTCTGTAATCACGCTAGCCAGAGAGTTAAATGTCTGTATTTGCTTTCTTTCTAAAGATATTTTCCCTGTCTCTTGATACCCTACTTCAGTTGTCAGTGTCACGATATCAGTCGTCTCTAATCACGCTAGCCAGAGAGTTAAATGTCTGTACTTTGCTTTCTTTCTAAAGATATTTTTCATGTTTCTTGATACCCTACTTCAGTTGTCAGTGTCATGCATTCAGTCGTCTGTAATCACGCTAGCCAGAGAGTTAAATGTCTGTACTTTGCTTTCTTTCTAAAGATATTTTTCATGTTTCTTGATACCCTACTTCAGTTGTCAGGGTCATGCTTTCAGTCGTCTGTAATCACGCTAGACAGAGAGTTAAATGTCTGTACTTTGATTTCTTTCTAAAGATATTTTCCCTGTTTCTTGATACACTACTTCAGTTGTCAGTGTCACGATTTCAGTCTTCTGTAATCACGCTAGCCAGAGAGTTAAATGTCTGTACTTTGCTTTCTTTCTAAAGATATTTTCCCTGTTTCTAGATACCCTACTTCAGTTGTCAGTGTCACGATTTCAGTCGGCTGTAATCACGCTAGCCAGAGAGTTAAATGTCTGTACTTTGCTTTCTTTCTAAAGATATTTTTCATGTTTCTTGATACCCTAATTCAGTTGTCAGTGTCAAGATTTCAGTCGTCTTTAATCACGCTAGCCAGAGAGTTAAATGTCTGTACTTTGCTTTCTTTCTAAAGATATTTTTCATGTTTCTTGATAACCTACTTCAGTTGTCAGTGTCACGATTTCAGTCGTCTGTAATCACGCTAGCCGGAGAGTTAAATGTCTGTACTTTGCTTTCTTTCTGAAGATATTTTTCATGTTTCTTGATACCCTACTTCAGTTGTCAGTGTCATGCTTTCGGTCGACTGTAATCACGCTAGCCAGAGAGTTAAATGTTTGTACTTTGCTTTCATTCTAAAGATATTTTTCATGTTTCTTGATACCCTACTTCAGTTGTCAGTGTCACGATTTCAGTCGTCTGTAATCACGCTAGCCAGAGAGTTAAATGTCTGTATTTGCTTTCTTTCTAAAGATATTTTCCCTGTTTCTTGATACCCTACTTCAGTTGTCAGTGTCACGATTTCAGTCGTCTGTAAACACGCTAGCCAGAGAGTTAAATGTCTGTACTTTGCTTTCTTTCTAAAGATATTTTTCATGTTTCTTGATACCCTACTTCAGTTGTCAGTGTCATGCTTTCAGTCGTCTGTAATCACGCTAGCCAGAGAGTTAAATGTCTGTACTTTGCTTTCTTTCTAAAGATATTTTTCATGTTTCTTGATACCCTACTTCAGTTGTCACTGTCACGATTTCAGTCGTCTGTAATCACGCTAGCCAGAGAGTTAAATGTCTGTACTTTGCTTTCTTTCTAAAGATATTTTTCATGTTTCTTGATACCCTACTTCAGTTGTCAGCGTCATGCTTTCAGTCGTCTGTAATCACGCTAGCCAGAGAGTTAAATGTCTGTTCTTTGATTTCTTTCTAAAGATATTTTCCCTGTTTCTTGATACACTACTTCAGTTGTCAGTGTCACGATTTCAGTCGTCTGTAATCACGCTAGCCAGAGAGTTAAATGTCTGTACTTTGCTTTCTTTCTAAAGATATTTTTCATGTTTCTTGATATCCTACTTCAGTTGTCAGTGTCATGCTTTCATTCGTCTGTAATCACGCTAACCAGAGAGTTAAATGTCTGTACTTTGCTTTCTTTCTAAAGATATTTTTCATGTTTCTTGATACACTACTTCAGTTGTCAGTGTCATGATTTCAGTCGTCTGTAATCACGCTAGCCAGAGAGTTAAATGTCTGTACTTTGCCTTCTTTCTAATGATATTTTTCCTGTTTCTTGAGACCCTACTTCAGTTGTCAGTGTCATGTTTTCAGTTGTCTGTAATCAGGCGAGCCAGAGAGTTAAATGTCTGTATTTTGCTTTCTTTCTAAATATATTTTTCATGTTTCTTGATACCCTACTTCAGTTGTCAGTGTCACGATTTCAGTCGTCTGTAATCACGCTAGCCAGAGAGTTAAATGTCTGTATTTGCTTTCTTTCTAAAGATATTTTTCATGTTTCTTGATACCCTACTTCAGTTGTCAGTGTCACGATTTCAGTCGTCTGTAATCACGCTAGCCAGAGAGATAAAGGTCTGTACTTTGCTTTCTTTCTAAAGATATTTTTCATGTTTCTTGATACCATACTTCAGTTGTCAGTGTCACGATTTCAGTCGTCTGTAATCACGCTAGCCAGAGAGTTAAGTGTCTGTACTTTGCTTTCTTTCAAAAGCTATTTTCCCTGTTTCTTGATACCATACATCAGTTGTCAGTGTCATGTTTTCAGTCGTCTGTAATCACGCTAGCCAGAGCGTTAAATGTCTGTACTCTGCTTTCTTTCTAAAGATATTTTTCATGTTTCTTGATACCCTACTTCAGTTGTCTGTGTCATGTTTTCAGTCGTCTGTAATCACGCTAGCCAGTGAGTTAAATGTCTGTACTTTGCTTTCTTTCTAAAGATATTTTTCCTGTTTCTTGATAACATACTTCAGTTGTCAGTGTCATGTTTTCAGTCGTCTGTAATCACGATAGCCAGAGAGTTAAATGTCTGTACTTTGCTTTCTTTCTGAAGATATTTTCCCTGTTTCTTGATACCCTACTTCAGTTGTCAGTGTCATGTTTTCAGTCGTCTGTAATCACGCTAGCCAGAGAGTTAAATGTCTGTACTTTGCTTTCTTTCTAAAGATATTTTTCATGTTTCTTGATACCCTACTTCAGTTGTCAGTGTCACGATTTCAGTCGTCTGTAATCACGCTAGCCGGAGAGTTAAATGTCTGTACTTTGCTTTCCTTCTAAAGATATTTTCCCTGTTTCTTGATACCATACTTCAGTTGTCAGTGTCATGCTTTCAGTCGTCTGTAATCACGCCAGCCAGAGAGTTAAATGTCTGTATTTTGCTTTCTTTCTAAATATATTTTTCATGTTTCTTGATACCCTACTTCAGTTGCCAGTGTCATGCTTTCAGTCGTCTGTAATCACGCCAGCCAGAGAGTTAAATGTCTGTACTTTGCTTTCTTTCTAAAGATATTTTTCATGTTTCTTTATAACCTACTTCAGTTGTCAGTGTCACGATTTCAGTCGTCTGTAATCACGCTAGCCAGAGAGTTAAATGTCTGTACTTTGCTTTCTTTCTAAAGATATTTTCCCTGTTTCTTGATACCCTATTTCAGTTGTCAGTGTCATGTTTTCAGTCGTCTGTAATCACGCTAGCCAGAGAGTTAAATGTCTGTACTTTGCTTTATTTCTAATGATATTTTTCCTGTTTCTTGATACCCTACTTCAGTTGTCAGTGTCATGTTTTCAGTCGTCTGTAATCACGCTAGCCAGAGAGTTAAATGTCTGTACTTTGCTTTCTTTCTTATGATATTTTTCCTGTTTCTTGATACACTACTTCAGTTGTCAGTGTCACAATTTCAGTCGTCTGTAATCACGCTAGCCAGAGAGTTAAATGTCTGTACTTTGCTTTCTTTCTAAAGCTATTTTCCCTGTTTCTTGATAACATACTTCAGTTGTCAGTGTCATGTTTTCAGTCGTCTGTAATCACGCTAGCCAGAGAGTTAAATGTCTGTACTTTGCTTTCCTTCTCTAAGATATTTTTCATGTTTCTTGTTACTCTACTTCAGTTGACAGTGTCACGATTTCAGTCGTCTGTAATCACGCTAGCCAGAGAGTTAAGTGTCTGTACTTTGCTTTCTTTCTAAAGATATTTTTCATGTTTCTTGATACCCTACTTCAGTTGTCAGTGTCACGATTTCAGTCGTCTGTAATCACGCTAGCCAGAGAGTTAAATGTCTGTACTTTGCTTTCTTTCTAAAGATATTTTCCCTGTTTCTAGATACCCTACTTCAGTTGTCAGTGTCACGATTTCAGTCGTCTGTAATCACGCTAGCCAGAGAGTTAAATGTCTGTATTTTGCCTTCTTTCTAAAGATATTTTTCATGTTTCTTGATACCCTACTTCAGTTGTCAGTGTCACGATTTCAGTCGTCTGTAATCACGCTAGCCAGAGAGTTAAATGTCTGTACTTTGCTTTCTTTCTAAAGATATTTTTCATGTTTCTTGATACCCTACTTCAGTTGACAGTGTCATGTTTTCAGTCGACTGTAATCACGCTAGCCAGAGAGTTAAATGTCTGTACTTTGCTTTCTTTCTAAAGATATTTTTCATGTTTCTTGATACCCTACTTCAGTTGTCAGTGTCACGATTTCAGTCGTCTGTAATCACGCCAGCCAGAGAGTTAAATGTCTGTACTTTGCTTTCTTTCTAAAGATATTTTCCCTGTTTCTTGATACCCTACTTCATTTGTCAATGTCATGTTTTCAGTCGTCTGTAATCACGCTAGCCAGAGAGTTAAATGTCTGTACTTTGCTTTCTTTCTAAAGATATTTTCCCTGTTTCTTGATACCATATTTCAGTTGTCAGTGTCATGTTTTCAGTCGTCTGTAATCACGCTAGCCAGAGAGTTAAATGTCTGTACTTTGCTTTATTTCTAATGATATTTTTCCTGTTTCTTGATACCCTACTTCAGTTGTCAGTGTCATGTTTTCAGTCGTCTGTAATCACGCTAGCCAGAGAGTTAAATGTCTGTACTTTGCTTTCTTTCTTATGATATTTTTCCTGTTTCTTGATACCCTACTTCACTTGTCAGTGTCACGATTTCAGTCGTCTGTAATCACGCTAGCCAGAGAGTTAAATGTCTGTACTTTGCTTTCTTTCTATAGATATTTTCCCTGTTTCTTGATACCCTACTTCAGTTGTCAGTGTCATGTTTTCAGTCGTCTGTAATCACGCTAGCCAGAGAGTTAAATGTCTGTACTTTGCTTTCTTTCTAAAGCTATTTTCCCTGTTTCTTCATACCATACTTCAGTTGTCAGTGTCATCTTTTCAGTCATCTGTAATCACGCTAGCCAGAGAGTTAAATGTCTGTACTTTGCTTTCTTTCTAAAGATATTTTCCTTGTTTCTTGATACTATACTTCAGTTGTCAGTGTCATGTTTTCAGTCGTCTGTAATCACGCTAGCCAGAGAGTTAAATGTCTGTACTTTGCTTTCTTTCTAAAGATATTTTTCATGTTTCTTGATACCCTACTTCAGTTGTCAGTGTCATGTTTTCAGTCGTCTGTAATCACGCTAGCCAGAGAGTTAAATGTCTGTACTTTGCTTTCTTTCTAAAGATATTTTTCATGTTTCTTGATACCCTACTTCAGTTGTCAGTGTCATGTTTTCAGTCGTCTGTAATCACGCTAGCCAGAGAGTTAAATGTCTGTACTTTGCTTTCTTTCTAAAGACATTTTCCCTGTTTCTTGATACCCTACTTCAGTTGTCAGTGTCATGTTTTCAGTTTTCTATAATCACGCTAGCCAGAGAGTTAAATGTCTGTACTTTGCTTTCTTTCTAAAGATATTTTCCCTGTTTCTTGATACCATACTTCAGTTGTCAGTGTCATGTTTTCAGTCGACTGTAATCACGCTAGCCAGAGAGTTAAATGTCTGTACTTTGCTTTCTTTCTAAAGATATTTTTCATGTTTCTTGATACCCTACTTCAGTTGTCAGTGTCACGATTTCAGTCGTCTGTAATCACGCCAGCCAGAGAGTTAAATGTCTGTACTTTGCTTTCTTTCTAAAGATATTTTCCCTGTTTCTTGATACCCTACTTCATTTGTCAATGTCATGTTTTCAGTCGTCTGTAATCACGCTAGCCAGAGAGTTAAATGTCTGTACTTTGCTTTCTTTCTAAAGATATTTTCCCTGTTTCTTGATACCATATTTCAGTTGTCAGTGTCATGTTTTCAGTCGTCTGTAATCACGCTAGCCAGAGAGTTAAATGTCTGTACTTTGCTTTATTTCTAATGATATTTTTCCTGTTTCTTGATACCCTACTTCAGTTGTCAGTGTCATGTTTTCAGTCGTCTGTAATCACGCTAGCCAGAGAGTTAAATGTCTGTACTTTGCTTTCTTTCTTATGATATTTTTCCTGTTTCTTGATACCCTACTTCACTTGTCAGTGTCACGATTTCAGTCGTCTGTAATCACGCTAGCCAGAGAGTTAAATGTCTGTACTTTGCTTTCTTTCTATAGATATTTTCCCTGTTTCTTGATACCCTACTTCAGTTGTCAGTGTCATGTTTTCAGTCGTCTGTAATCACGCTAGCCAGAGAGTTAAATGTCTGTACTTTGCTTTCTTTCTAAAGCTATTTTCCCTGTTTCTTCATACCATACTTCAGTTGTCAGTGTCATCTTTTCAGTCATCTGTAATCACGCTAGCCAGAGAGTTAAATGTCTGTACTTTGCTTTCTTTCTAAAGATATTTTCCTTGTTTCTTGATACTATACTTCAGTTGTCAGTGTCATGTTTTCAGTCGTCTGTAATCACGCTAGCCAGAGAGTTAAATGTCTGTACTTTGCTTTCTTTCTAAAGATATTTTTCATGTTTCTTGATACCCTACTTCAGTTGTCAGTGTCATGTTTTCAGTCGTCTGTAATCACGCTAGCCAGAGAGTTAAATGTCTGTACTTTGCTTTCTTTCTAAAGATATTTTTCATGTTTCTTGATACCCTACTTCAGTTGTCAGTGTCATGTTTTCAGTCGTCTGTAATCACGCTAGCCAGAGAGTTAAATGTCTGTACTTTGCTTTCTTTCTAAAGACATTTTCCCTGTTTCTTGATACCCTACTTCAGTTGTCAGTGTCATGTTTTCAGTTTTCTATAATCACGCTAGCCAGAGAGTTAAATGTCTGTACTTTGCTTTCTTTCTAAAGATATTTTCCCTGTTTCTTGATACCATACTTCAGTTGTCAGTGTCATGTTTTCAGTCGTCTGTAATCACGCTAGCCAGAGAGTTAAATGTCTGTACTTTGCTTTCTTTCTAAAGATATTTTCCCTTTGTCTTGATACCCTATTTCAGTTGTCAGTGTCATGTTTTCAGTCGTCTGTAATCACGCTAGACAGAGAGTTAAATGTCTGTACTTTGCTTTCTTTCTAATGATATTTTCCTGTTTCTTGATACCCTACTTCACTTGTCAGTGTCACGATTTCAGTCGTCTGTAATCACGCTAGCCAGAGATTTAAATGTCTGTACTTTGCTTTCTTTCTAAAGATATTTTCCCTGTTTCTTGATACCCTACTTCAGTTGTCAGTGTCATGTTTTCAGTCGTCTGTAATCACGCTAGCCAGAGAGTTAAATGTCTGTACTTTGCTTTCTTTATAAAGATATTTTCCCTATTTCTTGATACCATACTTCCGTCTTCAGTGTCATGTTTTCAGTCGTCTGTAATCACGCTAGCCAGAGAGTTAAATGTCTGTACTTTGCTTTCTTTCTAAAGATATTTTTCATGTTTTTTGATACCCTACTTCAGTTGTCAGTGTCATGTTTTCAGTCGTCTGTAATCACGCTAGCCAGAGAGTTAAATGTCTGTACTTTGATATCTTTCTAATGATATTTCTCCTGTTTCTTGATACCCTACTTCAGTTGTCAGTGTCATGTTTTCAGTCGTCTGTAATCAAGCTAGCCAGAGAGTTAAATGTCTGTACTTTGCTTTCTTTCTCATGATATTTTTCCTGTTTCTTGATACCCTACTTCAGTTGTCAGTGTCACGATTTCAGTCGTCTGTAATCACGCTAGCCAGAGAGTTAAATGTCTGTACTTTGCTTTCTTTCTAAAGATATTTTCCCTGTTTCTTGATACCCTACTTCAGTTGTCAGTGTCATGTTTTCAGTCGTCTGTAACCACGCTAGCCAGAGAGTTAAATGTCTGTACTTTGCTTTCTTTCTAATAATATTTTTCCTGTTTCTTGATACCATACTTCAGTTGTCAGTGTCATGTTTTCAGTCGTCTGTAATCACGCTAGCCAGAGAGTTAAATGTCTGTACTTTGCTTTCTTTCTATAGATATTTTTCATGTTTCTTGATACCCTACTTCAGTTGTCAGTGTCATGCTTTCAGTCGTCTGTAATCACGCTAGCCAGAGAGTTAAATGTCTGTACTTTGTTTTGTTTCTAAAGATATTTTACATGTTTCTTGATACCCTACTTCAGTTGTCAGTGTCACGATTTCAGTCGTCTGTAATCACGCTAGCCAGAGAGTTAAATGTCTGTACTTTGCTTTCTTTCTAAAGACATTTTCCCTGTTTCTTGATACCCTACTTCAGTTGTCAGTGTCATGTTTTCAGTCGTCTATAATCACGCTAGACAGAGAGTTAAAAGTCTGTACTTTGCTTTCTTTCTAATGATATTTTTCCTGTTTCTTGATACCATACTTCAGTTGTCAGTGTCATGTTTTCCGTCGTCTGTAATCACGCTAGCCAGAGAGTTAAATGTCTGTACTTTGATTTCTTTCTAAAGATATTTTCCCTGTTTCTTGATACTCTACTTCAGTTGTCAGTGTCATGTTTTCAGTCGTCTGTAATCACGCTAGCCAGAGAGTTAAATGTCTGTACTTGGCTTTCTTTCTAATGATATTTTTCCTGTTTCGTGATACCCTACTTCAGTTGTCAGTGTCACGATTTCAGTCGTCTGTAATCACGCTATCCAGAGAGTTAAATGTCTGTACTTTGCTTTCTTTCTAAATATATTTTCCCTGTTTCTTGATACCATACTTCAGTTGTCAGTGTCATGTTTTCCCTCGTCTGTAATCACGCTAGCCAGAGAGTTAAATGTCTGTACTTTGCTTTCTTTCTAAAGATATTTTTCATGTTTCTTGATACCCTACTTCAGTTGTCTGTGTCATGCTTTCAGTCGTCTGTAATCACGCTAGCCAGAGAGTTAAATGTCTGTACTTTGCTTTCTTTCTAATGATATTTTTCCTGTTTCTTGATACCATACTTCAGTTGTCAGTGTCATGTTTTCCCTCGTCTGTAATCACGCTAGCCAGAGAGTTAAATGTCTGTACTTTGCTTTCTTTCTAAAGATATTTTCCGTGTTTCTTGATACCCTACTTCAGTTGTCAGTGTCATGTTTTCAGTCGTCTGTAGTCACGCTAGCCAGAGAGTTAAATGTCTGTATTTTGCTTTCTTTCTAAAGATATTTTCCCTGTTTCTTGATACTCTACTTCAGTTGTCAGTGTCATGCTTTCAGTCGTCTGTAATCACGCTAGCCAGAAAGTTAAATGTCTCTACTTTGCTTTCTTCCTAAAGATATTTTCCCTGTTTCTTGATACCCTACTTCAGTAGTCAGTGTCATGTTTTCAGTCGTCTGTAATCACGCTAGCCAGAGAGTTAAATGTCTGTACTTTGCTTTCTTTCTAATGATATTTTTCCTGTTTCTTGATACCCTACTTCAGTTGTCAGTGTCACGATTTCAGTCGTCTGTAATCACGCTAGCCAGAGAGTTAAATGTCTGTACTTTGCTTTCTTTCTAAAGATATTTTCCCTGTTTCTTGATACCCTACTTCAGTTGTCAGTGTCATGTTTTCAGTCGTCTGTTATCACGCTAGCCAGAGAGTTAAATGTCTGTACTTTGCTTTCTTTCTAATAATATTTTTCCTGTTTCTTGATACCATACTTCAGTTGTCAGTGTCATGTTTTCAGTCGTCTGTAATCACGCTAGCCAGAGAGTTAAATGTCTGTACTTTGCTTTCTTTCTAAAGACATTTTCCCTGTTTCTTGATACCCTCCTTCAGTTGTCAGTGTCATGTTTTCAGTCGTCTATAATCACGCTAGACAGAGAGTTAAATGTCTGTACTTTGCTTTCTTTCTAATGATATTTTTCCTGTTTCTTGATACCATACTTCAGTTGTCAGTGTCATGTTTTCCCTCGTCTGTAATCACGCTAGCCAGAGAGTTAAATGTCTGTACTTTGCTTTCTTTCTAAAGATATTTTCCGTGTTTCTTGATACCCTACTTCAGTTGTCAGTGTCATGTTTTCAGTCGTCTGTAATCACGCTAGCCAGAGAGTTAAATGTCTGTATTTTGCTTTCTTTCTAAAGATATTTTCACTGTTTCTTGATACTCTACTTCAGTTGTCAGTGTCATGCTTTCAGTCGTCTGTAATCACGCTAGCCAGAAAGTTAAATGTCTCTACTTTGCTTTCTTCCTAAAGATATTTTCCCTGTTTCTTGATACCCTACTTCAGTAGTCAGTGTCATGTTTTCAGTCGTCTGTAATCACGCTAGCCAGAGAGTTAAATGTCTGTACTTTGCTTTCTTTCTAATGATATTTTTCCTGTTTCTTGATACCCTACTTCAGTTGTCAGTGTCACGATTTCAGTCGTCTGTAATCACGCTAGCCAGAGAGTTAAATGTCTGTACTTTGCTTTCTTTCTAAAGATATTTTCCCTGTTTCTTGATACCCTACTTCAGTTGTCAATGTCATGTTTTCAGTCGTCTGTTATCACGCTAGCCAGAGAGTTAAATGTCTGTACTTTGCTTTCTTTCTAATAATATTTTTCCTGTTTCTTGATACCATACTTCAGTTGTCAGTGTCATGTTTTCAGTCGTCTGTAATCACGCTAGCCAGAGAGTTAAATGTCTGTACTTTGCTTTCTTTCTAAAGACATTTTCCCTGTTTCTTGATACCCTACTTCAGTTGTCAGTGTCATGTTTTCAGTCGTCTATAATCACGCTAGACAGAGAGTTAAATGTCTGTACTTTGCTTTCTTTCTAATGATATTTTTCCTGTTTCTTGATACCATACTTCAGTTGTCAGTGTCATGTTTTCCCTCGTCTGTAATCACGCTAGTCAGAGAGTTAAATGTCTGTACTTTGCTTTCTTTCTAAAGATATTTTCCGTGTTTCTTGATACCCTACTTCAGTTGTCAGTGTCATGTTTTCAGTCGTCTGTAATCACGCTAGCCAGAGAGTTAAATGTCTGTATTTTGCTTTCTTTCTAAAGATATTTTCACTGTTTCTTGATACTCTACTTCAGTTGTCAGTGTCATGCTTTCAGTCGTCTGTAATCACGCTAGCCAGAAAGTTAAATGTCTCTACTTTGCTTTCTTCCTAAAGATATTTTCCCTGTTTCTTGATACCCTACTTCAGTAGTCAGTGTCATGTTTTCAGTCGTCTGTAATCACGCTAGCCAGAGAGTTAAATGTCTGTACTTTGCTTTCTTTCTAATGATATTTTTCCTGTTTCTTGATACCCTACTTCAGTTGTCAGTGTCACGATTTCAGTCGTCTGTAATCACGCTAGCCAGAGAGTTAAATGTCTGTACTTTGCTTTCTTTCTAAAGATATTTTCCCTGTTTCTTGATACCCTACTTCAGTTGTCAGTGTCATGTTTTCAGTCGTCTGTTATCACGCTAGCCAGAGAGTTAAATGTCTGTACTTTGCTTTCTTTCTAATAATATTTTTCCTGTTTCTTGATACCATACTTCAGTTGTCAGTGTCATGTTTTCAGTCGTCTGTAATCACGCTAGCCAGAGAGTTAAATGTCTGTACTTTGCTTTCTTTCTAAAGACATTTTCCCTGTTTCTTGATACCCTACTTCAGTTGTCAGTGTCATGTTTTCAGTCGTCTATAATCACGCTAGACAGAGAGTTAAATGTCTGTACTTTGCTTTCTTTCTAATGATATTTTTCCTGTTTCTTGATACCATACTTCAGTTGTCAGTGTCATGTTTTCCCTCGTCTGTAATCACGCTAGCCAGAGAGTTAAATGTCTGTACTTTGCTTTCTTTCTAAAGATATTTTCCCTGTTTCTTGATACTCTACTTCAGTTGTCAGTGTCATGCTTTCAGTCGTCTGTAATCACGCTAGCCAGAAAGTTAAATGTCTCTACTTTGCTTTCTTCCTAAAGATATTTTCCCTGTTTCTTGATACCCTACTTCAGTAGTCAGTGTCATGTTTTCAGTCGTCTGTAATCACGCTAGCCAGAGAGTTAAATGTCTGTACTTTGCTTTCATTCTAATTATATTTTTCCTGTTTCTTGATACCCTACTTCAGTTGTCAGTGTCACGATTTCAGTCGTCTGTAATCACGCTAGCCAGAGAGTTAAATGTCTGTACTTTGCTTTCTTTCTAAAGATATTTTCCCTGTTTCTTGATACCCTACTTCAGTTGTCAGTGTCATGTTTTCAGTCGTCTGTTATCACGCTAGCCAGAGAGTTAAATGTCTGTACTTTGCTTTCTTTCTAATAATATTTTTCCTGTTTCTTGATACCATACTTCAGTTGTCAGTGTCATGTTTTCAGTCGTCTGTAATCACGCTAGCCAGAGAGTTAAATGTCTGTACTTTGCTTTCTTTCTAAATATATTTTTCATGTTTCTTGATACCCTACTTCAGTTGTCAGTGTCACGATTTCAGTCGTCTGTAATCACGCTAGCCAGAGAGTTAAATGTCTGTACTTTGCTTTCTTTCTAAAGATATTTTCCCTGTTTCTTGATACCCTACTTCAGTTGTCAGTGTCATGTTTTCAGTCGTCTGTAATCACGCTAGCCAGAGAGTTAAATGTCTGTACTTTGCTTTCTTTCTAATAATATTTTCCTGTTTCTTGATACCATACTACAGTTGTCCGTGTCATGTTTTCAGTCGTCTGTAATCACGCTAGCCAGAGAGTTAAATGTCTGTACTTTGCTTTCTTTCTAAAGATATTTTTCATGTTTCTTGATACCCTACTTCAGTTGTCTGTGTCATGCTTTCTGTCGTCTGTAATCACGCTAGCCAGAGATTTAAATGTCTGTACTTTGCTTTATTTCTAATGATATTTTTCCTGTTTCTTGATACCCTACTACAGTTGTCAGTGTCATGTTTTCAGTGGTCTGTAATCACGCTAGCCAGAGAGTTAAATGTCTGTACTTTGCTTTCTTTCTTATGATATTTTTCCTGTTTCTTGATACCCTACTTCAGTTGTCAGTGTCATGTTTTCAGTCGTCTGTAATCACGCTAGCCAGAGAGTTAAATGTCT
The DNA here is from genome assembly GCA_964036315.1 of Acanthosepion esculentum. Classification (NCBI taxonomy): domain Eukaryota; kingdom Metazoa; phylum Mollusca; class Cephalopoda; order Sepiida; family Sepiidae; genus Acanthosepion; species Acanthosepion esculentum. Next base: position 88,592,532 of record OZ038508.1, on the reverse strand, counting down.
GTACTTTGCTTTCTTTATAAAGATATTTTCCCTGTTACTTGATACCATACTTCAGTCTTCAGTGTCATGTTTTCAGTCGTCTGTAATCACGCTAGCCAGAGAGTTAAATGTCTGTACTTTGCTTTCTTTCTAAAGATATTTTTCATGTTTCTTGATACCCTACTTCAGTTGTCAGTGTCATGTTTTCAGTTTTCTATAATCACGCTAGACAGAGAGTTAAATGTCTGTACTTTCCTTTCTTTCTAACGATATTTTCCCTTTGTCTTGATACCCTATTTCAGTTGTCAGTGTCATGTTTTCAGTCGTCTGTAATCACGCTAGCCAGAGAGTTAAATGTCTGTACTTTGATATCTTTCTAATGATATTTCTCCTGTTTCTTGATACCCTACTTCAGTTGTCAGTGTCATGTTTTCAGTCGGCTGTAATCAAGCTAGCCAGAGAGTTAAATGTCTGTACTTTGCTTTCTTTCTCATGATATTTTTCCTGTTTCTTGATACCCTACTTCAGTTGTCAGTGTCACGATTTCAGTCGTCTGTAATCACGCTAGACAGAGAGTTAAATGTCTGTACTTTGCTTTATTTCTAAAGATATTTTCCCTGTTTCTTGATACCCTACTTCAGTTTTCAGTGTCATGTTTTCAGTCGTCTGTAATCACGCTAGCCAGAGAGTTAAATGTCTGTACTTTGCTTTCTTTCTAATAATATTTTTCCTGTTTCTTGATACCATACTTCAGTTGTCAGTGTCATGTTTTCAGTGGTCTGTAATCACGCTAGCCAGAGAGTTAAATTTCTGTACTTTGCTTTCTTTCTATAGATATTTTTCATGTTTCTTGATACCCTACTTCAGTTGTCAGTGTCATGCTTTCAGTCGTCTGTAATCACGCTAGCCAGAGAGTTAAATGTCTGTACTTTGTTTTGTTTCTAAAGATATTTTACATGTTTCTTGATACCCTACTTCAGTTGTCAGTGTCACGATTTCAGTCGTCTGTAATCACGCTAGCCAGAGAGTTAAATGTCTGTACTTTGCTTTCTTTCTAAAGACATTTTCCCTGTTTCTTGATATCCTACTTCAGTTGTCAGTCTCATGTTTTCAGTCGTCTATAATCACGCTAGACAGAGAGTTAAATGTCTGTACTTTGCTTTCTTTCTAATGATATTTTTCCTGTTTCTTGATACCATACTTCAGTTGTCAGTGTCATGTTTTCCGTCGTCTGTAATCACGCTAGCCAGAGAGTTAAATGTCTGTACTTTGCTTTCTTTCTAAAGATATTTTCCCTGTTTCTTGATACTCTACTTCAGTTGTCAGTGTCATGTTTTCAGTCGTCTGTAATCACGCTAGCCAGGGAGTTAAATGTGTAATTGGCTTTCTTTCTAATGATATTTTTCCTGTTTCGTGATACCCTACTTCAGTTGTCAGTGTCACGATTTCAGTCATCTGTAATCACGCTATCCAGAGAGTTAAATGTCTGTACTTTGCTTTCTTTCTAAAGATATTTTCCCTGTTTCTTGATACCCTACTTCAGTTGTCAGTGTCATGTTTTCAGTCGTCTGTAATCACGCTAGCAAGAGAGTTAAATGTCTGTACTTTGCTTTCTTTCTAAAGATATTTTTCATGTTTCTTGATACCCTACTTCAGTTGTCTGTGTCATGCTTTCTGTCGTCTGTAATCACGCTAGCCAGAGATTTAAATGTCTGTACTTTGCTTTATTTCTAATGATATTTTTCCTGTTTCTTGATACCCAACTACAGTTGTCAGTGTCATGTTTTCAGTGGTCTGTAATCACGCTAGCCAGAGAGTTAAATGTCTGTACTTTGCTTTCTTTCTTATGATATTTTTCCTGTTTCTTGATACCCTACTTCACTTGTCAGTGTCACGATTTCAGTCGTCTGTAATCACGCTAGCCAGAGATTTAAATGTCTGTACTTTGCTTTCTTTCTAAAGATATTTTCCCTGTTTCTTGATACCCTACTTCAGTTGTCAGTGTCATGTTTTCAGTCGTCTGTAATCACGCTAGCCAGAGAGTTAAATGTCTGTACTTTGCTTTCTTTATAAAGATATTTTCCCTGTTACTTGATACCATACTTCAGTCTTCAGTGTCATGTTTTCAGTCGTCTGTAATCACGCTAGCCAGAGAGTTAAATGTCTGTACTTTGCTTTCTTTCTAAAGATATTTTTCATGTTTCTTGATACCCTACTTCAGTTGTCAGTGTCATGTTTTCAGTCGTCTGTAATCACGCTAGCCAGAGAGTTAAATGTCTGTACTTTGCTTTCTTTCTAAAGATATTTTTCATGTTTCTTGATACCCTACTTCAGTTGTCAGTGTGACGATTTCAGTCGTCTGTAATCACGCTAGCCAGAGAGTTAAATGTCTGTACTTTGCTTTCTTTCTAAAGACATTTTCCCTGTTTCTTGATATCCTACTTCAGTTGTCAGTGTCATGTTTTCAGTTTTCTATAATCACGCTAGACAGAGAGTTAAATGTCTGTACTTTGCTTTCTTTCTAAAGATATTTTCCCTGTTTCTTGATGCCATACTTCAGTTGTCAGTGTCATGTTTTCAGTCGTCTGTAATCAGGCTAGCCAGAGAGTTAAATGTCTGTACTTTTCTTTCTTTCTAAAGATATTTTCACTTTGTCTTGATACCCTATTTCAGTTGTCAGTGTCATGTTTTCAGTCGTCTGTAATCACGCTAGCCAGAGAGTTAAATGTCTGTACTTTGATATCTTTCTAATGATATTTCTCCTGTTTCTTGATACCCTACTTCAGTTGTCAGTGTCATGTTTTCAGTCGTCTGTAATCACGCTAGCCAGAGTTAAATTTCTGTACTTTGCTTTCTTTCTATAGATATTTTTCATGTTTCTTGATACCCTACTTCAGTTGTCAGTGTCATGCTTTCAGTCGTCTGTAATCACGCTAGCCAGAGAGTTAAATGTCTGTACTTTTTTTTTCTAAAGATATTTTACATGTTTCTTGATACCGTACTTCAGTTGTCAGTGTCACGATTTCAGTCGTCTGTAATCACGCTAGCCAGAGAGTTAAATGTCTGTACTTTGCTTTCGTTCTAAAGATATTTTCCCTGTTTCTTGATACCCTACTTCAGTTGTCAGTGTCATGTTTTCAGTCGTCTGTAATCACGCTAGCAAGAGAGTTAAATGTCTGTACTTTGCTTTCTTTCTAAAGATATTTTTCATGTTTCTTGATACCCTACTTCAGTTGTCTGTGTCATGCTTTCAGTCGTCTGTAATCACGCTAGCCAGAGAGTTAAATGTCTGTACTTTGCTTTATTTCTAAAGATATTTTTCATGTTTCTTGATACCCTACTTCAGTTTTCAGTGTCATGTTTTCAGTCGTCTGTAATCACGCTAGCCAGGGAGTTAAATGTGTAATTGGCTTTCTTTCTAATGATATTTTTCCTGTTTCGTGATACCCTACTTCAGTTGTCAGTGTCACGATTTCAGTCATCTGTAATCACGCTAGCCAGAGAGTTAAATTTCTGTACTTTGCTTTCTTTCTATAGATATTTTTCATGTTTCTTGATACCCTACTTCAGTTGTCAGTGTCATGCTTTCAGTCGTCTGTAATCACGCTAGCCAGAGAGTTAAATGTCTGTACTTTGTTTTGTTTCTAAAGATATTTTACATGTTTCTTGATACCCTACTTCAGTTGTCAGTGTCACGATTTCAGTCGTCTGTAATCACGCTAGCCAGAGAGTTAAATGTCTGTACTTTGCTTTCTTTCTAAAGACATTTTCCCTGTTTCTTGATATCCTACTTCAGTTGTCAGTCTCATGTTTTCAGTCGTCTATAATCACGCTAGACAGAGAGTTAAATGTCTGTACTTTGCTTTCTTTCTAATGATATTTTTCCTGTTTCTTGATACCCTACTTCAGTTGTCTGTGTCATGCTTTCAGTCGTCTGTAATCACGCTAGCCAGAGAGTTAAATGTCTGTACTTTGCTTTCTTTCTAAAGATATTTTCCCTGTTTCTTGATACCCTACTTCAGTTGTCAGTGTCATGTATTCAGTCGTCTATAATCACGCTAGACAGAGATTTAAATGTCTGTACTTTGCTTTCTTTCTAATGATAATTTTCCTGTTTCTTGATACCATACTTCAGTTGTCAGTGTCATGTTTTCAGTCGTCTGTAATCACGCTAGCCAGAGAGTTAAATGTCTGTACTTTGCTTTCTTTCTAAAGATATTTTCCCTGTTTCTTGATACCCTACTTCAGTTGTCAGTGTCATGTTTTCAGTCGTCTGTAATCACGCTATCCAGAGAGTTAAATGTCTGTACTTTGCTTTCTTTCTAAAGATATTTTCCCTGTTTCTTGATACCTTACTTCAGTTGTCAGTGTCATGTTTTCAGTTTTCTATAATCACGCTAGCAAGAGAGTTAAATGTCTGTACTTTGCTTTCTTTCTATAGATATTTTGTCATGTTTCTTGATACCCTACTTCAGTTGTCAGTGTCATGCTTTCAGTCGTCTGTAATCACGCTAGCCAGAGCGTTAAATGTCTGTACTTTGTTTTCTTTCTAAAGATATTTTTCATGTTTCTTGATACCCTACTTCAGTTGTCAGTGTCATGTTTTCAGTCGTCTGTAATCACGCTAGCCAGAGAGTTAAATGTCTGTACTTTGCTTTCTTTCTAAAGATATTTTTCATGTTTCTTGATACCCTACTTCAGTTGTCAATGTCATGTTTTCAGTCGTCTGTAATCACGCTAGCCAGAGAGTTAAATGTCTGTACTTTGCTTTCTTTCTAATGATATTTTCCCTGTTTCTTGATACCCTACTTCAGTTGTCAGTGTCATGTTTTCAGTTTTCTATAATCACGCTAGCCAGAGAGTTAAATGTCTGTACTTTGCTTTCTTTCTAAAGATATTTTCCCTGTTTCTTGATACCCTACTTCAGTTGTCAGTGTCATGTTTTCAGTCGTCTGTAATCAAGCTAGCCAGAGAGTTAAATGTCTGTACTTTGCTTTCTTTCTAATAATATTTTTCCTGTTTCTTGATACCATACTTCAGTTGTCAGTGTCATGTTTTCAGTCGTCTGTAATCACGCTAGCCAGAGAGTTAAATGTCTGTACTTTGCTTTCTTTCTAAAGATATTTTTCATGTTTCTTGATACCCTACTTCAGTTGTCAGTGTCATGTTTTCAGTCGTCTGTAATCACGATATCCACAGAGTTAAATGTCTGTACTTTGCTTTCATTCTATAGGTATTTTTCATGTTTCTTCGTACCCTACTTCAGTTGTCAGTGTCATGTTTTCAGTCGTCTGTAATTACGCTAGCCAGAGAGTTAAATGTCTGTACTTTGCTTTCTTTCTAAAGATATTTTTCATGTTTCTTGATACCCTACTTCAGTTGTCTGTGTCATGCTTTCAGTTGTCTGTAATCACGCTAGCCAGAGAGTTAAATGTCTGTACTTTGCTTTCTTTCTAAAGATATTTTCCCTGTTTCTTGATACCCTACTTAAGTTGTCAGTGTCATGTTTTCAGTCGTCTATAATCACGCTAGACAGAGAGTTAAATGTCTGTACTTTGCTTTCTTTCTAATGATATTTTTCCTGTTTCTTGATACCATACTTCAGTTGTCAGTGTCATGTTTTCAGTCGTCTGTAATCACGCTAGCCAGAGAGTTAAATGTCTGTACTTTGCTTTCTTTCTAAAGATATTTTCCCTGTTTCTTGATACCCTACTTCAGTTGTCAGTGTCATGTTTTCAGTCGTCTGTAATCACGCTAGCCAGAGAGTTAAATGTCTGTACTTTGCTTTCTTTCTAATGATATTTTTCCTGTTTCTTGATACCCTACTTCACTTGTCAGTGTCACGATTTCAGTCGTCTGTAATCACGCTAGCCAGAGAGTTAAATGTCTGTACTTTGCTTTCTTTCTAAAGATATTTTCCCTGTTTCTTGATACCCTACTTCAGTTGTCAGTGTCATGTTTTCAGTCGTCTGTAATCACGCTAGCCAGAGAGTTAAATGTCTGTACTTTGCTTTCTTTCTAATAATATTTTTCCTGTTTCTTGATACCATACTTCAGTTGTCAGTGTCATGTTTTCAGTCGTCTGTAACCACGCTAGCCAGAGAGTTAAATGTCTGTACTTTGCTTTCTTTCTAAATATATTTTTCATGTTTCTTGATACCCTACTTCAGTTGTCAGTGTCATGTTTTCAGTCGTCTGTAATCACGCTAGCCAGAGAGTTAAATGTCTGTACTTTGTTTTGTTTCTAAAGATATTTTTCATGTTTCTTGATACCCTACTTCAGTTGTCAGTGTCACGATTTCAGTCGTCTGTAATCACGCTAGCCAGAAAGTTAAATGTCTCTACTTTGCTTTCTTCCTAAAGATATTTTCCCTGTTTCTTGATACCCTACTTCAGTTGTCAGTGTCATGTTTTCAGTCGTCTGTAATCACGCTAGCCAGAGAGTTAAATGTCTGTATTTTGCTTTCTTTCTAAAGATATTTTCCCTGTTTCTTGATACCCTACTTCAGTTGTCAGTGTCATGTTTTCAGTCCTCTGTAATCACGCTAGCCAGAGAGTTAAATGTCTGTACTTTGCTTTCTTTCTAATGATATTTTTCCTGTTTCTTGATACCCTACTTCAGTTGTCACTGTCACGATTTCAGTCGTCTGTAATCACGCTAGCCAGAGAGTTAAATGTCTGTACTTTGCTTTCTTTCTAAAGATATTTTCCCTGTTTCTTGATACCCTACTTCAGTTGTCAGTGTCATGTTTTCAGTCGTCTGTAATCACGCTAGCCAGAGAGTTAAATGTCTGTACTTTGCTTTCTTTCTAATAATATTTTTCCTGTTTCTTGATACCATACTTCAGTTGTCAGTGTCATGTTTTCAGTCGTCTGTAATCACGCTAGCCAGAGAGTTAAATGTCTGTACTTTGCTTTCTTTCTAAATATATTTTTCATGTTTCTTGATACCCTATTTCAGTTGTCAGTGTCATGTTTTCAGTCGTCTGTAATCACGCTAGCCAGAGAGTTAAATGTCTGTACTTTGCTTTCTTTCTATAGATATTTTTTCATGTTTCTTGATATCCTACTTCAGTTGTCAGTGTCATGCTTTCAGTCGTCTGTAATCACGCTAGCCAGAGAGTTAAATGTCTGTACTTTGCTTTCTTTCTAAAGATATTTTTCATGTTTCTTGATACCCTACTTCAGTTGTCAGTGTCATGTTTTCAGTCGTCTGTAATCACGCTAGCCAGAGAGTTAAATGTCTGTACTTTGCTTTCTTTCTAAAGATATTTTCCCTGTTTCTTGATACCCTACTTCAGTTGTCAGTGTCATGTTTTCAGTCGTCTGTAATCACGCTAGCCAGAGAGTTAATTGTCTGTACTTTGCTTTCTTTCTAATAATATTTTTCCTGTTTCTTGATACCATACTTCAGTTGTCAGTGTCATGTTTTCAGTCGTCTGTAATCACGCTAGCCAGAGAGTTAAATGTCTGTACTTTGCTTTTTTTCTAAAGATATTTTTCATGTTTCTTGATACCCTACTTCAGTTGTCAGTGTCATGCTTTCAGTCGTCTGTAATCACGCTAGCCAGAGAGTTAAATGTCTGTACTTTGCTTTTTTTCTAAAGATATTTTTCATGTTTCTTGATACCCTACTTCAGTTGTCAGTGTCATGTTTTCAGTCGTCTGTAATCACGCTTGCCAGAGAGTTAAATGTCTGTACTTTGCTTTCTTTCTAAAGATATTTTTCCTGTTTCTTGATACCATACTTCAGTTGTCAGTGTCATGTTTTCAGTCGTCTGTAATCACGCTAGCCAGAGAGTTAAATGTCTGTACATTGCTTTCTTTCTAAAGATATTTTTCATGTTTCTTGATACCTTACTTCAGTTGTCAGTGTCACGATTTCAGTCGTCTGTAATCACGCTAGCCAGAGAGTTAAATGTCTCTACTTTGCTTTCTTTGTAATGATATTTTTCCTGTTTCTTGATACCATACTTCAGTTGTCAGTATCATGTTTTCAGTCGTCTGTAATCACGCTAGCCAGAGAGTTAAATGTCTGTACTTTGCTTTCTTTCTAAAGATATTTTTCATGTTTCTTGATACCCTGCTTAAGTTGTCAGTGTCATGTTTTCAGTCGTCTGTAATCACGCTAGCCAGAGAGTTAAATGTCTGTACTTTGCTTTCTTTCTAAAGATATTTTTCCTGTTTCTTGATACCATACTTCAGTTGTTAGTGTCATGTTTTCAGTCGTCTGTAATCACGCTAGCCAGAGAGTTAAATGTCTGTACTTTGCTTTCTTTCTAAAGATATTTTTCATGTTTCTTGATACCCTACTTCAGTTGTCAGTGTCATGTTTTCAGTCGTCTGTAATCACGCTAGCCAGAGAGTTAAATGTCTGTACTTTGCTTTCTTTCTAAAGATATTTTCCCTTTTTCTTGATACCCTACTTGAGTTGTCAGTGTCATCTTTTCAGTCGTCTGTAATCACGCTAGCCAGAGAGTTAAATGTCTCTACTTTGCTTTCTTTCTAAAGATATTTTCCCTGTTTCTTGATACCCTACTTCAGTTGTCAGTGTCATGTTTTCAGTCGTCTGTAATCACGCTAGCCAGAGAGTTAAATGTCTGTACTTTGCTTTCTTTCTAAAGATATTTTTCATGTTTCTTGATACCCTACTTCAGTTGTCAGTGTCATGCTTTCAGTCGTCCTTAATCACGCTAGCCAGAGAGTTAAATGTCTGTACTTTGCTTTCTTTCTAAAGATATTTTCCCTGTTTCTTGATACCCTACTTCAGTTGTCAGTGTCATGTTTTCAGTCCTCTGTAATCACGCTAGCCAGAGAGTTAAATGTCTGTACTTTGCTTTCTTTCTAATGATATTTTTCCTGTTTCTTGATACCCTACTTCAGTTGTCAGTGTCACGATTTCAGTCGTCTGTAATCACGCTAGCCAGAGAGTTAAATGTCTGTACTTTGCTTTCTTTCTAAAGATATTTTCCCTGTTTCTTGATACCCTACTTCAGTTGTCAGTGTCATGTTTTCAGTCGTCTGTAATCACGCTAGCCAGAGAGTTAATTGTCTGTACTTTGCTTTCTTTCTAATAATATTTTTCCTGTTTCTTGATACCATACTTCAGTTGTCAGTGTCATGTTTTCAGTCGTCTGTAATCACGCTAGCCAGAGAGTTAAATGTCTGTACTTTGCTTTCTTTCTAAATATATTTTTCATGTTTCTTGATACCCTACTTCAGTTGTCAGTGTCATGTTTTCAGTCGTCTGTAATCACGCTAGCCAGAGAGTTAAATGTCTGTACTTTGCTTTCTTTCTATAGATATTTTTTAATGTTTCTTGATACCCTACTTCAGTTGTCAGTGTCATGCTTTCAGTCGTCTGTAATCACGCTAGCCAGAGAGTTAAATGTCTGTACTTTGCTTTTTTTCTAAAGATATTTTTCATGTTTCTTGATACCCTACTTCAGTTGTCAGTGTCATGTTTTCAGTCGTCTGTAATCACGCTAGCCAGAGAGTTAAATGTCTGTACTTTGCTTTCTTTCTAAAGATATTTTTCCTGTTTCTTGATACCATACTTCAGTTGTCAGTGTCATGTTTTCAGTCGTCTGTAATCACGCTAGCCAGAGAGTTAAATGTCTGTACTTTGCTTTCTTTCTAAAGATATTTTTCATGTTTCTTGATACCTTACTTCAGTTGTCAGTGTCACGATTTCAGTCGTCTGTAATCACGCTAGCCAGAGAGTTAAATGTCTGTACTTTGCTTTCTTTGTAATGATATTTTTCCTGTTTCTTGATACCATACTTCAGTTGTCAGTGTCATGTTTTCAGTCGTCTGTAATCACGCTAGCCAGAGAGTTAAATGTCTGTACTTTGCTTTCTTTCTATAGATATTTTTCATGTTTCTTGATACCCTACTTCAGTTGTCAGTGTCATGCTTTCAGTCGTCTGTAATCACGCTAGCCAGAGAGTTAAATGTCTGTACTTTGCTTTCTTTCTAAAGATATTTTTCATGTTTCTTGATACCCTGCTTCAGTTGTCAGTGTCATGTTTTCAGTCGTCTGTAATCACGCTAGCCACAGAGTTAAATGTCTGTACTTTGCTTTCTTTCTAAAGATATTTTTCCTGTTTCTTGATACCATACTTCAGTTGTTAGTGTCATGTTTTCAGTCGTCTGTAATCACGCTAGCCAGAGAGTTAAATGTCTTTACTTTGCTTTCTTTCTAAAGATATTTTTCATGTTTCTTGATACCCTACTTCAGTTGTCAGTGTCATGTCTTCAGTCGTCTGTAATCACGCTAGCCAGAGAGTTAAATGTCTGTACTTTGCTTTCTTTCTAAAGATATTTTCCCTGTTTCTTGATACCCTACTTGAGTTGTCAGTGTCATCTTTTCAGTCGTCTGTAATCACGCTAGCCAGAGAGTTAAATGTCTCTACTTTGCTTTCTTTCTAAAGATATTTTCCCTGTTTCTTGATACCCTACTTCAGTTGTCAGTGTCATGTTTTCAGTCGTCTGTAATCACGCTAGCCAGAGAGTTAAATGTCTGTACTTTGCTTTCTTTCTAAAGATATTTTTCATGTTTCTTGATACCCTACTTCAGTTGTCAGTGTCATGCTTTCAGTCGTCCTTAATCACGCTAGCCAGAGAGTTAAATGTCTGTACTTTGCTTTCTTCCTAAAGATATTTTCCCTGTTTCTTGATACCCTACTTCAGTTGTCAGTGTCATGTTTTCAGTCGTCTGTAATCACGCTATCCAGAGAGTTAAATATCGGTACTTTGCTTTCTTTCTAAAGATATTTTTCATGTTTCTTGATACCCTACTTCAGTTGTCAGTGTCACGATTTCAGTGGCCTGTAATCACGCTAGCCAGAGAGTTAAATGTCTGTACTTTGCTTTCTTTCTAAAGATATTTTTCCTGTTTCTTGATACCCTACTTCAGTTGTCAGTGTCATGCTTTCAGTCGTCTGTAATCACGATAGCCAGAGAGTTAAATGTCTGTACTTTGCTTTCTTTCTAATGATATTTTCCCTGTTTCTTGATACCCTACTTCAGTTGTCAGTGTCATGTTTTCTGTCGTCTGTAATCACGCTAGCCAGAGAGTTAAATGTCTGTTCTTTGCTTTCTTTCTAAAGATATTTTCCCTGTTTCTTGATACCCTATTTCAGTTGTCAGTGTCACGATTTCAGTCGTCTGTAATCACGCTAGCCAGAGAGTTAAATGTCTGTACATTGCTTTCTTTCTAAAGATATTTTTCATATTTCTTGATACCCTACTTCAGTTGTCAGTGTCATGTTTTCAGTCGTCTGTAATCACGCTAGCCAGAGAGTTAAATGTCTGTACTTTGCTTTCTTCTGACGTCTACAATTTATAGTTTGTATCTTCAGCTGTCTTTTTTTCTAATGACCATAAGTTTTTGTTCAGAAGCGAAGATGGAAGACGCTATTACGACCATTGCTTTTCCTTATCGCATTTATTTCTCTTAATGACATTCTGATTGAATTTCTAGGTTGAGGTGTTATCCTTATTTACACTATTTAAATTCGGATTATTGTCCTCATGTTTGTTGTTGTTATCACAACGTTTCGCCCGTTATGTCCTCCGGACTTCATCAGTTGTATATCGAGCTGAGTAACCTACATGGAATGAATTTCTGGGATGTGGAGTTATCATTATTTGCACTATTTATATTCGGACTATTGTCCTCATCTTTGTTGTTGTTATCACAATGTTTCGGTTGTTGTAACCTCCGGCCTTCCTCAGGTCTATATCGAGTTAGGTAACCTAGAGGGAATTAATTTCTGCACATAAATTTTTCTGAAAGTCTACTCTTGTCTCATCCGAAATATTTCTGCCTAACTTCCCTCCTAGAACTGATTTTCTGTTGAGTGATATACATATAACCACTTCCATGATCTCTGCTATAATCTCTAACCTAGATCTCCATGAAGACTTGATGTTACCCCTGTAATAGTCATTAAAACGTGTGCTGATAAACTGGCTCCTGTTCTCTCTAAACTGTATAATAAATGCCTCTCTGCCTCCTGCTTTCCTGCCTGCTGGAAGTCACCATCTGTTGTTCCAGTTTTTAAGAACTCTGCTGAACCATCCATTCAATCCAACTATCAACCTATTAGCCTTCTGCTTCATTTTGGGAAACTCCCAGAGGCCCTAATCAATGCTGAATTGGGACATCATCTCTCATTACAGGGCCTTTTCTCAGTGTTGAAACTTGACTAATGCATGGAATAATAATGCAACACAAAATGTACTTAGAACAAAATGTATTGAAACAAGAAAGTGTACACAATATTTACATATAGTCTTTTGTATATTCCTGGGAAGACCGTTCCTGGAGAATGTGTTGACTAAGTCGCAGTCGGGCAGAGTCTCTAGTTGAATCTCTTGATTCGCCTCCCTTGTCTTCCCGGTACCAACCATATTTATATCGTCGGTACTCCATTATGCAAATTAGGTGGATCCTACCACAACACTCAGACAAGCAATATGGCTTTCATTTCTCCAGGTCAAATGTTGATGTATTGACAATAATTATGTAAAGAGTCTATCATGCTCTAGATAAAAAAAATAACGGTGAAGCCTTTGTTATATCATTGGATATCTTGAAAACCTTTGACACGGTCTGGCATTCAGGTCTTCTCTACTGGAAAGTCATTTTTGAGCTGATCTAGTTTTTCCTATCAAATCTTCAAATGAGGGTTATTCTTAACGGCCCTTCGTTTAGATCCTGTCGTACTAACGCAGGCGTCCTCTAGTGTCCCATTCTTGGAACTACTCTATTCTCACGTTCACGTTTTCAGCTAACATGAAGTGGGCAGACTTTATTGAATCCATTGATAGGTCAGCTGCTAAGTAGGTCGGGTCACTGTGTTGTGAAGACAATTTTTCTCTCTTAATTCTATCTTGCATATCTATAGGTCTACCATTCATCCATGCTTAGAATATTGCTGACCCATATGGTCATCTGCCCTTGATAATTTATCTTGAGATCCTTGATAAAATCCAAAGAAGAATCTGCAATATTATTGGACCTGATCCGGTGACTGAACGCCAGTCACTTTCCCATTACTGTAAGGTTGCCTATCTGTGTCGTTTTTTGTACATAATTTCGTGGTAATTGTTCGAATGAGCTCTTCGCAATGGTACGTAGAGTTTTTGAATTTAAGCGCGGCATTAGACTGGCGTCGAGATTTCAACAATTTACATTTGAGCTGGCTATAGATGCAACCGTAAGTTCTATGCTAACAGTTTCTTCTCTCGCTTGTGGAACTCCTTTCAGACTTTTAATCCTCAAAAATTTAAATGCAATGTCAATCGCTATCTAATGTCCTCCTGATTACTCTTTCTGCTCATCATTAATGTTTCTGTTCCTAATTCTTTCACATCCTGTAACCACATCTGTTTTAGTAGCTTTACTGCTTTGCTTGAGGTGATTTCAATTAAAAAATACATATACTTTAGCATTTGCTCCGCCATTTTAAATATAGTCATTAATATGAATGCAAGTTTTTGAAATACTAGAACTTCTGTGGTACGCCGTCACGCGTGAAGAAACCCTCTCAGTATTTGGTATTGTTGAAGTTATTGCTAACATTTTTTAGTATTTTTATTTTTAGAGTTTTTATTTGTTTTATATTTTTTGTATTATTATTTTCATATATATTTATATTTTTTATATTTTATTTTTTATTTTTATTTTATTATTTTTATTTTTATTTTTTAGCGTTTTTATTTTTAGTGTTTTTAGTGTTTTTAGTATTTTTAGTATTTTAATATTTAGTATTTTATTATTTCTGTGGAACATCCTGACGCGTGATGAAATCCTTACAGTATTTAGTATTATTGAAGTTATCGCTAACATTTTTTATTTTAGTGCTTTTATTTTTTATATTTTTCATATTTTTATTTTTATATTTATTTATATTTTATATTTTATTTTACATTTATATTTTTCAAGTTTTTGATTTATTTTTTTATTTTTATTTCATTATTTTATCATTTTAATTTTTTATTTATTTATTTTTATTTTTTTATTTTTAGTGTTTTTAGTATTTTTAGTATTTTTTTAATGTTTTAGTATTTTAGTATTTTTGTGGAACACGCTGAAGCGTGTTGAAATCCTCACAGTATTTAATATTGTTGAAGTTATTGCTAACATTTTAAGATTTACAAACTCTATGTTTTGTTCAATTTAGCAAACCAATCGATGAAATTTGAAAAAGATGATTTGTTTGAAAAAATACTTTTACAAAAACACCCTACTTCGTGGTTTAATAATTTCTTTAATTTATTTTAATTTTATAGGATTTCCATGCAAAAAATAATTTTTAAGAAAAATTATTGTATTTTTTTTGACAGTGAAGAATAAAATTTTAGGATTTCTAACTCTTGAGCATGCAACATACAACTGTCCATGCGTAAATATTATTTACTGGAGCCAAATTCCAACTTTTTGAAGTATTTGCGATTTTTTTTATAGTTCTCGCAAATGCGGGGCGAACTGGAAACTGGATTCTTGTAAAAGAAATCGTGTTTGCAACGTTACGAAAACACGTAGTAAAAAACAACTGATTTCAATTATTTTAGACAGCTTACGTAAAGTTATATTAAAAAAATAATGCTGTACTTTGTACCCTTACCTTTTGGCACTTTACCCCAAATTTGGTTTCGATTGGTTATTTTAGAGGGTATGACGAGCAGACTGACAGACTAACGGAAGCCCAGAACTTTATATATAAATTTTGTTTCAAGAAGCATACACATGATATCATTAGTAACAATTGTGAATAAGAACAGAAGAAATAAGTATTTTTTAATCAATTTTTATTGAGATAAATATGATAAACGTATTTTGAGAAACGTGCGATATCTGTTGCCAGCAACAGGACGATATAGCTCCGTGCAGATAAATTTTATATTTGACGTTTGATAAATAAAATGATAAAAATGATATAAAGAAAATGGCGGTTAATATTTAGGCGATAAAAGACGAGAAGAATTTTTACAACAAACGTATGAAAAGACTCTACAAACATCGATCCTTAAAATAGACTTTTTTCGGTGTTTTGGCACCTAATTGAAATTCGATATCATTTGTAAAACTCCAAAAATGTTACCTTTTTTTAATAAAACAAATCTTATTCCTTGTATATTAATGAATATTTTATGTATATTATTTCTTGTGGATAGTGAGACGAAGATTAAATTAATACCTTTCATGTATAGTCCGCAAATTTGCCAAAATTGATCACCCAATCCAATATTATAACGTTGCCAAATCCCTTGGTTTTATTCTCTCGTTCCTCCCATATTTTGTTAATCGTTTCACTCCAAGAAAGGCGATAATGTCACTAAGACGCAGAGGATTACAGGCTGTGAAAGTGAAAGAGAATAAGACTGTTAATGGGAAGGATTAAGGAAAGGACAAAAAGGAGAACAGCGTTTAAGAAGGCAAGATGGCGACTGACATTGAATTTAAGTTATTGAAGATTGTAGTTATCAGCGAAGCAAAATATCGGAAGTGCGAGAAGAGAAAATGTTGGAGTAGAAGTGGCGGGGTAACATTTAACTATTTCGACAGTAAAAGGGTGTGACCTTGATTAGCAATCTAGTAGTCGTGTCACCAGGGACAAAGTTCAGATGGGTTGATTTCATGTTTACATTGTTGCACCAACTGATATCCTGTAAGGCCCGATTATTCACTTGGCGACATTGTGGACACCTTCTAGGCCAATCTTTAAGGCTCCTAAATTTTTGACTTTCTGAGTTGATGCCGACTACAAAACCTATTCTGGTATCTGTTAGGGTTAACCCAGTATTGATTGGAGCCAGCACACATCAAATAATTGTTTAAAATGATGAAAACGTGACCTTTAATGAAAGGTTATAAAATTCAAGAAACGTTGTCCTTAATCATTGTTTATTTCGTTTCGTCCTCACTTGTTCACTCACATTTTCTCATGTATAACAACATAAACAATGATTAAATTTTTGAATTTTGTGACTTTTCCTTGAAGGTAACATTTTCATCTACCCGGAAGTCGTCTCAAACGAACAACTGTGTAGCCCACTGGTCGGAAAAGGTTGCCCATGCCTGACATAGGATATACATAAACAATTGATCAGTTGAATGTTTTACGGTTTGTCAACCCTTTGTGGGCTATTTAAAACAGAAACATATTTTGGATATTAAGAGGTTGCTTGCAGCACCCGATATTCCCAAGCGGTCCCCCGTGTAAGTGCTGGCCGGGCTCGACACTTCGGTGATCGAACGAGAACTGGTATATATGAACAAGACGATAAAGAAAGTTATATAAATAAAGAGAAAGATATATAAGCAGCAAACCTACGAGGGGATGCATAGAATAACTGAAATTCTTGCAAGAAGATCGAACGTGCGATGAAAGACACGAAACCATATACCTTCGATTCAGACGCTGTTGATTTGACGGAGTTCAGTAATGAATAAACAGATATTTGACCTATGAAACTTTTGTCTTCTAATCTTATCAGACCTTTACTAACATAATATAAAGGCTTATGGATCTTGTTGAATTCACATAGACAAGGAGAGATATAGAGCTGAAAGCATTGTGAGACTGAAAATAGCACATGTAAAAGTTTTGAGCCACCGGATGAAACAGAATTAAATGATTTTATTGCTGGAAAAAAGAACCAAAATTACTAAAAAATAAATTTATATAAACGTTGCAGTAGAAATACGTTCCATATAAGACATTAGATTAAGACGCCACTGTCACTACTGTTTTAGCAATATGAGATATTTCTGGGAGGTATATGTGGGAGTTACACTACAGTTCAAAAGTTTGAAGCCATCGTCAGAATAAGAACGGGATGAACTTGACAGAAGGGTGAAAAATAAAATTATATCTGGACTTCATTTTTTTAATAACTGAGAAATCTTTTCTCCAAAAAACAACCAACCTTTCACCATTTTCTATGGCAGATTCTTACGTATGGTCTTCTGTAACGAAAATGGCTGAGACAGATTCAACGAAAATAATTATCTTGCATCTTTTTAGTAAGCGGCCCGCCTTATGATAAGCTATACTTGATGTAGCCCACTGGTCGGAAAAGGTTGCCCATGCCTAGTTTAGATAATTACACAAAAGAAAAGCTTAAATGTAAGTCAAACATGCAGCGATTGCAGTCCATCGATAGCAGAGCATGTCTCCTCACTCTACAATGATTGATATGTATTTAATTGAGATCGGCACAGAACGTTCAGGTCTGCGCACTTATTCGTATCGACGGACATAAAAAGGAAATAAAAAGAAGATATATAGATAAATAAGAGGTAAGTAAAACAATGAAGGATAATATGCCTAGTATGGGTAATATGCCTAGTATACTCGTCAAAAATGACATGTTTATTTAAGTACGTGTAAACCGGTACTTACTGCTGTGTCTGTTCACCCGACTTAGGATAAAAGTATCGTTTTTCAACCGTCTACCTAAATTCAATGAAACATTGGAGAGGGCAGCCCACGGGGTAGGACTCAATTGTTAATTATATTTATCTCTTTTCATGAAACAATCTATGGACAGAATGAGAGAGAAGTTATCAACAGAGTAAGAAACAAACATGCAGGGAAATTTGCAGAGTTTATTATTTTATATAAGGATGAATAAACGGTGAGATTCGATTGTATTTTTTTTATATATCTGCCTTCATGAGACAGAATTTATGGGCAGAGAAACAATGAATCATACAGGGAAAGTTGCATTGTTCATTATTCTGTAGACCGTAACTTCCGGCTTATAAGACACACTTTTTTCGTAAAAAATACCCTGAAAAATATGTGCGCGTCTCCCAAGGCGAATGTAAGGCAACGTCCAGGCTCAAGTAAGCTTGGACAGTCACCTAATTGACTTGACTGATAGGGATGTGGATTTAAATGTTGAGTCATTACACTCTAATGTTAGCTATCAAATTCAGCCTTTTATATGATGCAACCGCAGTACTTAGTTTTACAAGTATTTCCAAGACTATAAACCTTCCTGGAGCCGAGCCACAAGCTTAAACATGCTCTGTTTACTAGGATCGGCGGGATCCTTTCTGCTCTTGACTAATATGTCACTGCTATACAAACAAAATTGGTCGAGTGATTAATGAAAACAACACGAAGCACCAGTATGTGAGGGACGCATGGGGAATGTGTTGTTGTATGAGAATTACTATTTTTTTCTTATAAAAAATACATTAGGCTGCGCCTTCAAAGCCTCAGAATCTTGTAAGCCGGAAAATTCGGTAGTTCAGTATAATCAATCCATTTCATGTCAGAGGAAAACATGAGACCAAGTAGCTGCAATAAGTCATAATCGTAGAGGTTAGCATCAGCTATGCTGATGGAAGGCTAATGATTCTCTATGATAGTTAAAAGATAGCGGTTTCATTTTGGAGGTGTTAAAATTTACAAGTCATTTCTTGTCCCAGTAAACAACTGATTGGAAGTAATTTTTAAGAGCAGCTGCCAGTTTTACTTCATCAAACCTAACAGACATAGTATTAAGACAGGAGTAAATAGTTGTGTCATCAGTATAAATATATATCTAAATTTTTACATATCTGCTGTCATGAGACAGCATTTATGGGCAGAGAAACAAAGAAACGTATCGGGAAAGTTGCATTGTTCATTATTCTATATAATTATGACGAAAGGTTAGTATTCACTTGTTAATTTTATATATTTGTTTGCTTTAGCTTAGAAGTTGTATCGCTCATAAAGGAAGATTCATTGGGATTTGATTCAGGGAAGGGTCCAAAGTTCTATCTGGGCGAAACCCTGTTTGCCGCAGATTTTTCCACAGACGCATTGACAGAGCGACCCGAGGCCGCCGGTTACCGGAACAGACACCTACTGGATTTTCACCAGAGCCCCTTTAGACGGGTTGCGGTCCTAATACCGCTGGGTGCCAGATCAATCTGTCTTGGGTAGTCCTACCAGGAAGCAAAGTTCCCGACGGCATAGCTCTGGCACTACCACGTTGCCACCGCCTTGCCATGTTGAGGAGGGGTTGGACTTTAGGGTCGATCGTGTGCTCACAACCTCTCTGCGTCGTCGCCTGAGTCTCCGTCCTCTTCCACCCGTCCTGCGTCGTTTCCGATGGTTCGGGCACGCAGCTCGACGCCCGGAGGAAGAGCTCATCCGCGATGTACTTCTCCCTCCTTCTCTTCTTGGCTGGCGAAGACGTGTCGGTGGGCAGATGAAGACGTGGGCTAGCACAATCAAGGATGACCTAGCATTACTATCGGGTCCGCAAGTAGTTGGTCTTCGACGATGGAATCGCGAGTGGCTCGCCATTTCGTGTGACCTGGCTCAGGATCGGCGGGCGTTGGCAGCGATGGTCCGTGATGCTGTACTTGCTCGGGAGGAAGCCGGTTCAACCGATACAAGTCAAGTCAAGATAAGCCATAAAAACTGTAAGAAACCCACCACTATGCTTAAGAGAGAAGTCTGTTGTGGGTCAAAAAAGCATAAGAACTGGACGTTGGGAGAAGACAGCCAAGAGAAAGAATGAAAGATGAATGTGTGGGGTCCAAACAGTTACGTATGGTGGTGGCGATGTTATGGTGTGGGGGTGTTTTGGAGGAGAGA